>PVKA01019140.1:5248-42665 GCA_004027165.1 Ctenomys sociabilis
AAAAAAAAAAAAAAGAAAAAGAAAATCTGTCAAATTTGTATTTAAATTTATGAACACAAGCATACATGTATTTTGAAAATGTATATTTAACTTATCCAACATGTTCTAAAGTAGTTTTAAAGTTTAAATTCAATTTAAAGATTTTTAAGTATTTCAATTTCCCTTCTCTCAAAGTAGCCTTTCATTACAATTAATACTTTGTGGTTCAACCTACAGATGCTTTGGTCTTATAATATATCCACAATGTTTTACTTCAATTATATGTTTTAGGGAAAGTTATATTTGTCTTTGATAAATTAAAAATACAAGAAATGATTTGTGGTATAATTTTAAATGAATCTGTATTAGTCAGCAACCTATTATAGAAGCAGAATCTATTCATCTCTAGCTATCTATCTATCTGTCTGTCTGTCTGTCTATCTATCTATCATCCATCCATCCAGGTCATTGGCTTGTAAAGTGATTTGCTACAGAAAATTGAATTTTCAATTCAAGTGAAATGACCAATCATAGCGTTAAGTTAGGCTGTCCCTGATAGGCGATTTTCTCCTCTTTGATGTTGGGGACATGAAGTCTACAGGACAGGCATTCAAAAATGAAAGATCATAAACAGGGCCAAGTCCACAAACATGAGCTTGGAGCCAGAAGAACAGATTGAAACCTTCTTTGTTCTGTTCTTCATGTGGTGATTTTGTTGATGAATACAGCTTACAGAAGCTTGAGTCATGGAGCACACATGCACACACACACACACACACACACACACACACACACACACGCACGCACAGAGAGCAATTACAGGCCCAGCTGCATTTTTCCATCAATTACACAGCTGTATTTGTATTCTAGAAAATGACTGATGCTTCAGTTCCACTTTCTAAATATCCAGAGATTCTCTTTTTTGAGTAACAAAAGCTGAAACACAAAATCAGAATTAGAAAATATTAATTCATAATGACTAAATTGACACATTACAAAAACATCAAACCTTGGATATTATTTTGGATATGACCAACTATTAATAATGCTTTATACATATGTTACATTTAATAAAAGTTCTCATCTTTTTCTGAAATTGTGTATTAGTAAAAGTAGAAAAACAGAAATTCAAAATATAAGTCTTAATAACCAATATCTTTCCTTCAGCTAATATATTTACTCTGATTTATTTGAAAAATTTGAAAATCTATGAAGTAATAGAAAGGTTCAATGACAACAACTATTCTCTTTAGAGATGTTCATACTCAATATGTACACTTTATCATGCTCTCTCAATTTCACATCTGTACACACACACACACACACACACACACATATACACACACAAAATTTATTTTTCTGGTTATGTGGAGTTTTGAGTTAGTGGACAGTAATTAATCATCATATGTATTAAGCAATATATTCTTCATTGATGCCTTTTTATCATATGATAGTTTTTTTTTTGTTTATAAAATCAATATCATTTCTTTTTTGATTTTAACAATTAAAGCTGTATTCTAATAGATAATACAAAAATACCCATAATTCTGTGCAGAGGATAAAAACTGAGGCTCTCTTCAAGCCCTTGAAGATATCATTAAGCTTTTAAAATGACACATACTTAGCCTAGAATAAAGGATATGACACATAATTATTAAAATTGGAATACTTGCTACCACCCCCATTGACAGTCAGAATGCCTGAGCATCTCCATTAGCTGCCCTGTGGCACTCAGGCATTTTGTGCCCCTGCCCTGGCTTGTTCCCTTCTCCCCTTAGAACAGCAAATGGAGTATTTATGTCTGGCACAGCAGGGGCGCCATGACCCAGTTGCCAGTGACCTGGTGTCTGTTTTGATTGGTCACTGATATTCTGACCATACCACTGAGCTTTCCTTATAATTCTAGCTAAGGTTAGTGTGACCATTTGTCCGAAAGCTTCAATTTGCAGCAAAGTATTGCATCTGACCTCGAAGTGACTCCATTTCCTCAGTTTTGACCCCTCGCTCTGCCTCTTGTGCCACAAATGTGCTCTCTCACTTGCTCAAAGATCTGCAGAAACAATGCCTTATACTTTTTTCACTGATAGCACTGGCAAAGCTCTGTGACTGGCCCTCAATTGTATATTCACATTTTCCCGACCTGCCCTGTAAAGCCTGGAGGATTCACATATTTGCTCTTCTTAGAATAAAACATTTTCAAAGAACATAACAATTTCTTATTTGAGGGCCTCCACATGAAATCTTTTGAGAATATATTAACCACTTTTCAAAAATCTATTAATTTTTAGTTCAAATATAAAAATTAACTTTCACTTCTAAGAATTTAATGCCAGCACTATTTTACCATTTTTCTTTGGGAAAGTGTCTTCCTCAGTAAAATTATGATACTGGAAAGGACAACAAAACCTCATGAATATGATATCTTTTAATTTTCTATAATCATAAATTTTGTCCTTATCTTAAATGAAACAACATATTTTACACCAATTAAATATACCTGAAATTTAAATTATATGAAAAATAATTTCATTTATCTAGTCTTACTATTTTAATTAAAATTATCTCATATAACAAACACATGAGGCCGGGATGCAGTTCAGCAGCCCAAGCACCAGCTTGTCAAGAGCTAGATCCTGATTTCAGTTCCAGATATCAAAAAACGCTAAATGTGTTGAGCCTCTGTCAACTTTTTGTTCTTAAGCAGTAATCTACATTCTCCTTTCAGATTGATGTTCATGAACTTTTATAAAATATAATTTTATTTCAACTTACAGGGCTCTTTAAAATGCTTACATATCATTTCTAGATAAAAAAGAAAAAAAATAAGATGCTATCTGAGGAAAGCTGATCCTAAGAAAAAAGAAAATGAGTTCCGTTTGTATGTACACAAGCTGTAGGGCCATGGTTCATATGGGGAATTGAATTAAAATTAGATGTACTTTGCTCCTAGGTGGTTAATGGAAAAACATCTACTCTGATAATATACAGCCCCAAGAAGCGTTGTCACAATCCTTAGACTTTAGTTCATGGGAGCTTATTATGTTTTTGTATGGATGTTCCTGCAAAGCCTTCTGTTGTCAGCACTTTTTCAGAGGTAGTTAAATCTAAAGTGTATGTGTTTTAGTTACTCTTCTCTAGTTGCTGGAACAAATATCTGACACCCAAAATGAAGGCACGAAAGACTTATTAGCTCACAGGTACTGGAGGTTTCTGTCCATATTCAGCTGGCTCCAAGGCAAAGTGGCACAAGGCAGAGAGCAACCTGTCAAGGTGGCTGCAAAGAGCAGGAGCACAAAAGGAGAGGTGGCAGCAGCTCCGTGTAAGGCTTCTCTCCCCGCTTTACATTGTAATGCAAATCACCTGCCCCAAGGCAGCTGCAGCATCCACACCCACAATAATCAATCACAAACTCCACAAGCTGCCCCAAGACCACATGTGGCTTTGGGGGGACAACTATACACAAACCATAACAGTATGATTAATTCATAGTGCAATTTTGGAATTAAGGATTGTGTGATTACTGGATCAGTCCACTGACTGGATTGGATCCACCCTAATCCTAGCATTCGGGTGAGGTTAAAGGACAGAAAGAGGCTTGTCTACGTCTGCCTATATTTTGCTTTTTTGTGGTTCGGCTATGATCTGCCACCTTTATCTATTGACTCTCTGCCATGTTTCTTCCTTCCTTGGAATCACTGATAATGGACTGAAAGATTTACAAGCTATGAGCTAAATAAACCTTGCCCCTTATAAATTTGGGCATTTGATCTCAGCAATGTGAAAAATAACTATGGCAGAGTTGATAATACAAAATTACCTACACATAGGAAGAGCAGCTATTTGATTGAGGTGAACATAAGTAATTATAGCTGTGTCTTTTTATTCCTCAGTTGCTTATTTGGATATTTTAATGCATCTTGGAGTGCGGCATTATAGTTTTAATTGTCATAATGTATATGACTTGGTTTCTTCTTAATGCTAACTTTTTAGCCGTCTCATAATTGAAGACACCAACTATGTAGGCCTTTCCTTCCTAGAGAACTAAAAGCTTCTATTTTTCTAGGATTTGCTTTACTTTGAAATTCATGGACTTTTTTGGTCTTGCTTCTTGGTGTAAAATTTGATAAAAGCAGCAAGTGGTACTGATGCTGCAGCCTGGACCTTAGGGCATCGTGACATTTCCACTGTGAGATTAACTGGTGCACCACACATAATCACAGTCTCCTAAAAATTCGCCAGGCATGAGCAAAATGTATGCGACATTTCTTTTGGAACATAAAACACATGGCTTAGAATGTACTTGACAAAGAAGTTCTTTTACTCAACTGGTATGTCGTGAGCCTATTCTTTGATGTTCACTCTTTCATCATCATTCTGGTCTTTGGAACAATAACCAGATTGTCCCATGAAGCTCAGTTTAGGGCTTTTCTAGTAGATATCTCCAAACCTTTCCAAATCCTTCCCATGAACTAGTTGAAAGGTTTCTAAACCACTTGGCCATGTAATAATCGCAGTGGATGAGTTCCAAATCTGTCTTCGTCACTGTCTTGTTACTGAAACACACACAATTTAAAGGATGAAAAGTTTATTTTGGTTCACAGCTTTTGAAGTTTCAATCCATAGAAAGCTAGTACCAAACAGGAACCAGCATGACCTGAGGTAGAGGAAAGGTGCTCACACAATGACTTGCAGAAAGCAGAGGGAGAAGAGGAAGGGGAGAGGAGATAGCTATTCCTTTCCAGGCAGTACCTCCAGAGACTTGCCTCTTCTGACCAGACTCTACTTCCCATAGCAAGTGCAGCCTGGTGAGATAGCTCAGTAGAACAAGCACTTGCCTGGCAAGTGCAGGGTCTTGAGTTCAATCTCTGGTACTGCAAAAAAAACAAAATGAACAAATAAACAGAAAAATAGAGAATTTCACTGTAGCTTTCCATATGTATAAGTATATGACCATGTTGGAGAGCATGTGGATAGATAAAACATAGCAATGACCTTCCAAGGTATAAATTTGTTTTTAGTATTTAGGAAATTACTGCTAAGCTTTCCTTCTCTTGGTTTATTTCATGTACTTGCATGACTTGTCTGTGTATTTGAACACTTTAAAAAATTATTCCTTCTGTCTTGTCTTCCCTAATTTTCACATTTAGGATTATGATATTAGAGAAGAGCATCACATAAATTTATTTTGATGTTTCCATTTAGAATTAGTTTTAAATTTGTTATCTCAATTTCTAAAAATGTTAATGATAGCTTTAGTATATGAGTGAGTTTATTTTAAATGCTTATTGATTTAAGCTCTCATATTTTGCTGTGTAGGGAAGGTTTAGATTCAGGCATCCTTCTGCATTGCTTCTTAAACTTTTAGTGATGTCTGATAAGACAAGTATTTATAAATTCCAATTCTGTTTAGTGCCAAAGCATCTACATGTGCATAGGCACATTTGAAGATTTCATAAGAATTCCATCCTGATTTTTGAATTTCAGGGGATCATTAGTATTAGTGAACATATTACATAGTATCACTTGCTAGATAAAAAGATAAGGAAAAATTCCCATTTACTTCTATCCCACAGTTTGAATTCCTCAACTCTTCTTTATAGGTGAACAGCATTTACCTTTGCTGTTTACTCTAGTGGGTCCTTGAACTCATCTCATTTGTCAGCATGTTGCCAACTTTATTGCTATTATTAGATTTATCATAACTTTAAATTGCTTTGTAATTTAATCTTTATCTCACTCATCACCAGCTATTATCCATACAAAACTGATCATTAACTCATTCTTATTCTTTCTTCGTCTTTATAATTTGGCCAGCATAACTACTTTTTCCTTTCATATTTTACTGACTGCAGGTATTCATAGCATTTTCTAAATACTTCTTTTTTTCTTATTTGTTGGAATGTTAGAATTAAGAATTGGGATATATTTGTTTTCCATTTTGTGTATGTGCTTCAAACACTGAGGTGGGACTTATGTAAGATAGTTAATGAAGTCCTGTCAAAGACAACAAAAGAGGCAAAAGAAATGGTGTCATCAGTGGTAAAAGAAAGTATTATCTATAAAAGCCGTATGTCAGCAACATAAAGTTAAAACTCTATTTTTTTTTCACAGAATCAGGGATTGAACTCAGGACCATGCACTTGCCAGGGAAGTGCTTATTCCACTGAGCTGTATCCTTGGCCCCATTACAACTCTATTTTAAGTGTCATTTAATATTATACATTGCTTTCCACAGTGTAGTTGGTTCATTCACAGATATCAGCATATAAAGTTACTCAGGATGGGAATTCTACCCATTAACTGCTACTTTCAAAAACCTGATGGAAATTTTTAGGACCATTGCCTTAACTATCTTGTTTATGACTAGGATAGATATGTAGCTACTTCTCTTGGTTCAATGAGAAGAAATGTTTGTACTAATATTGTTCGGATAAGATATCATGGCTGCATCTTATACTATGAATAACTGTTAGGAAGACAACAATATGAAATTGATTAATTATAGTAACTTTCCTACTAGCCTGTTTTGAATCTCTTTCATTGCTTTTTTATCTTTTTTCTCATTAAAATGAATAAAAATTCTAAATATTGGTTCTAATGTATTTAATAGGAAGGGAGTAATTCATAATTATAAATAAGCCCATTTCAGAGTATAGAATGCAGTAGACTAAACAATAACTTAATGTGAATTAATGGAGAATAATGAGTATTGATAGGGCATTAATGGCATTTCATTTAAAAACAAAGGATCTGGCTATGAGACAGGAGAAGAGGAAGAAGAAGAGGAAGATGAAAAGAGAAAGAGGATAAGGAAGGGAAGAAAGAGAATGATAAAAGAACAGATAAGAAAATAAGAAAAAAAGTGTAAGGTGGGATTTCCATTATTGGTGATCTGTTGCTTTTCTCTAACAGCTTTCAATGTTTTATTCTTTTCCTGAAATGTTGGGATCTTGATTATTGCATGTGTAGGAGTAGACTTATTTTGGTTATGGCTATTTGGGTTTCTATTTGCCTCATTTTTCTGAATGTCAGATTCATTTTCAGCTACTCCTTCTGCAAATAATTTTTATGCTATTTGTGCTGACTCCTGCTGTTTCATTGACTCCTATCAGTCAATGTTTTTTTTTTTTTTTTTTTTTTTTTTTTTTTTTTTTTTTTTTTTTTTTTTTTTTTTTTTTTTTTTTTTTTTTTTTTTTTTTTTTTTTTTTTTTTTTTTTTTTTTTTTTTTTTTTTTTTTTTTTTTTTTTTTTTTTTTTTTTTTTTTTTTTTTTTTTACATGAAATTGTAGCTGGCTGAATTGCTATTTCCTGATTGCTGTTACTTTTAAGAAATCTTTCCTTTTCTATTCACTAGCTTCAATGCTATCTTCAAGGTTTGAAATTCTATCTTCCATTCCATTCAAGCAACTTTACCACCTTTCAATGGAATTCTTAATTTCCTGAATAGATGTTCAAATGTTTCATGCATTGTAATTCTTTCCTATATTATGCTTCCATCATTTGTCTATTTTCCTGTACATTTTTTTGAATCTATGACTTCTTTAGCTGTACAGTGCAATTCTTTAATGATTGTTGTCATTTCTTTTTATCTGAGAGATGCTTTCGGATCTTATTTCCTCTATAACCTGAATCAGTTGTTTCTTTACTTCAGTTGCTACCATTTCAGAAATGTCAGGTGAGTGGCTTCCCCTTCTGTGGCCTTGTCTTTTAGACTTGATCTGGGTGCAAGGAAGATTTGAGATAGCTTTTTTTTTTTTTTGTATTTTGAATATATATTTTTTTATTTCAGGGTTTTTAGTGTCTCACTTCTATATCAGACTAGTCGTTATCTGCCTGTTTACATTCTCCCAAAGCTGGGATTGCAGGTAAGCACCACCACATCCACTCTGAATTGCCATCTCAGTGCACCCCAGGGGAGGGGCTGGCATGGCAGGCCTAGGGATCAACCCCCTCCCCGACCCCTATGCCTGCTTGCAGGCTTTTTAATACACTGAGCTATTTGGCAAGCTCTGAGATTGCTTTTTGATCCTTTGATTTGGCATTTTTGAAGCTCCCAATGTGTTCACAAACTGTGCAGTGGTGGCAGGAGTTTAGACACAGGTCACAGAGGCTCCCTTGACAGTGGTAGGGGCAGGGTAGGCAGACGAAAACTACTGCTGTGTGTGGCTCAGCATGGCTTCTGCCATGGTGAACGGGCCATGAGTTCCTGCTCAGCAAGGCTCTGGGGGTGCTGAAGGGGCAGACCCAAACTCTGCAAGGTTCTTACGATGTCGGCGGACAGAGTAGGATTCACTAAGTCTCCTGAGACCGATGTAGGTGGCTAAAGTTCAGCAAAACTTCTGCTCAGGTTGTGGGCGTGGGTCACGCCACTCGGTCACTTTAGCTGCCTGGTGCCCACCTGCACTTTGCCGTGGTGGGATAGGCTATTGAGATGCACTGGCCGACTCTAAGGGAAAGCCTATGAGGAACAAGGGAGATTTCTTAATGCAAACCATGAACGAAAAGCTTGAAGAGAGGCGTTTCAAGTTCTAAAAGAGAACAGCTTCCAGCCCATACTGATGTATCCAAGAAACTATTCATTATATTTAATAGAGTGAAAGCTACTTCCATTACAAAGAATGAGAAGACATTCAGGACCCCCAAACCAACCCTAAAAAGAATATTGACAGACACTCTAGAAAGACATAGAAATGACCACAACTTCGAGATCACAACAGAAAGGAAGTGCAAAGCAAAGCAAGAAATTAAACAGATGGAAAAATTAGAGAATGTAGCGCAGCGAAATAACATGCAAAGTTATACCAGTATGTATCAGTTATAACCATCAATGTAAATGGCCTCAATTCACCAATAAAAAGAAGCAGATTGGCAGAGTGGATTGAGAATCAATATCCAAGAATATGCTGTACACGAAAAACACAATTATCTCAAAAGGAAACTCAGACTGAAAGCTAAAAGATGGCAAACAATGCTCTATGGGACAGGACACAGAAAAAATCAGGGATAGCTATCCTGATTGCTACCAATGTAAACTTCAAACCAAGAATGATAAAAAAGAGATAAAGATATGGTCACTACATAGATGTTAGGAGAAAACTGCAAAGGGATGAAATAACAATCATAAATATGTATGCACTCAATATAGGAGCAACCAACTATATAAGAGAAATTATAATAGACATGTAAAACCAAATTAGCAATCACACAATTTTTAGAAGACACATTAATATGCATCACAAAGCAATAGGTTAAGAAGACAAAAAATAAAGAATTGATAGAATTAAACTAAATTGTGAAAAAAATTAACAGTAAACTTTATACAATGTTCCACAGAATAACATAAGAATACACTTTCTTCTCTTCTGCACATGGTATGTTCTCCAGGACAGATGACATACTAGCACATGCAGCGTGCTTAAGTAAAAGCAAATGAGCTGAATTTATCCAATGTATATTATTTGACCATACTGCATTAAAACTGGAAATTCTTGAAAAGATAAACAGCAAAAGCTCCATAAACACATGCACATTAAGTAACATATCCTAAACAATCAGTGGGTCATAGATGAAGTTAAAGAACATATTTAATAATATATACAACCCCAAAAATGCAGATACAACCTAAGAGAACCTATGGGATGCAAGAAAAGCTGTCTGAAGAGAAAAATGTATGGCAGTAAATTTCCACAACTGGAAAACAAAATAAGACAAAATAAACAATTTCATGTTAAACCACAAACTCCAAGAAAAAGAAGAGCAAAAAGAAATGGACAGGTTACCAGATATATTTGAAGTCCCAAAGCTGAATCAAGAGGATATAAAATTTCTAACTAATGCAATACCAGTGAATGACATTGAAAATGTCATAATAGTAATAATAAAACTACCAGCTATGAAAAACCCATGTCCTAATGGATGCACAGCTGAATTCTACAAGAAATTGAGAGATTTAATGCCAACTCTTCTCCAAATCGTCTTTTAAATTGAAGGGGAATTCATTCTCCCAAACTCATTCAGGGAGGCAAGTATTACTCTGACACCAAAACCTCAGAAAGACTCAATCAAAAAAGAAAACTATAAGCCAATCTCCCTAATTAACATAGATGCAAAATTACTCAGTAAAATGCTTCCAGACAGAATGCAGCATCATGCCAGATGCATCACAGCAGTGCAGGGAAGTGTCAATGTATGCTAATCAATAAATGCAATAAATACATTACAGCAATGGAGCCAAAGACAGACATCACATGATCATCTCAATAGATGAAGAAATGGCTTTTGAAGAAGTCTAACATTCATTCATGATTTTTAAAAAGCCCTACAGAAAATTGGAATAAACACTCTTTACCTCAATCTGATAAAAACCGTCTATGACTAACCAATAGCCAACATCATCTTAAATGAACAAAAATTGAAAACTTTCATTTTAAATTCAGGAACAAGACAAGGTGATCCACTTTCAACACTCCTACTCAACATAGTTCCAGAGACATTCTCCAATGAAATTATACAAGAAAATGAAATAAGAGAAATAAGGTTTGGAGACAAAGAAGTAAAATCATCGCTATTTGCAGATGATATGATATTTTACATAGAAGACCACAAAAACTCCACCAAGAGACATGCAAATTGTTTTTGCATTTTTAGTAGAGGGTCTCTAGGGTGTTCAGGGTCTTACTACTATATCAGACTCATAGTGATTCTCCTGTTGACAGCCTCCCAAGTGCTGGGAGTACAGACTGACACCACACCTTGTCTCAATTGCTGATGCAGCATGCCTGGGGGCGGGGCCGGTACAGCAGGCCCAGGAGAGACAGGTAAATTTAATAACATAATTCAGGAGTAGAGCAGCATACAAAGTCAATATTTGAAATCTGTACACAAACATTTCTATACACAAGCAACTAATAGTGCATTAGACAAAAATTAGGAAAACCATGCCTTTCTCAGTAATATCCCCAAAATGAAATACTTAGGGATTAATCTCACAAAGATAGAAAAGGATTTAATACAGTGAAAATGACAGTACGCTGAGGAAAGAGATCAAGAGGATTTCAGAAAATTGGAAGATAACTCTTGCTCTTGGATAGGAACAAACAACAGTGTGAAAATGGCCACAGTCCCAAAATTGTTTTAGATTCTAAATCCTAATAAGAATGCCATCAGAATATACGCGAGATCCAAAGAAAGCATTCCTAATATTCATCTGGAACCAGAAGAGACATAGAATAGGAAAAGTATTGCTGAATAGCAGAGTAACTGCAGGAGGAATCACAACCCTAGACTTGAAATTACACTGCAAAGCTATGGCGGCAAAATTAGCATGGTACTAGCAAAATAAGAGACCTGAGGATCAAGGGAACAGACTAGAAGACGCAGACACAGCTACAAACACACTCACCAACCTTATCTTTCACAAAGGGGCCAAGTATATTCCATGTGAAGGTGGAAACATGTCAACTTTTTCCCTACTTTTGAAGGAATTTGAATTTTTTCGTTCCTGTTTTTTATGAGGATGGCTAGTTGTTCATCAATTTTATTTTGCTTTTAAGAATCCAACTCTTCAATTCATTAATTGTTTGTATTGAGAAAGAGTCTAAACATGTTCTTTTTTAAAAAATGGTGGTTGAAAAACTGACTTTCTGTGTGCTGAAGGCTAAAAATAGGGCCACATCCATCACCATGCACTAAACTACAGTCATAATGGAATAAAGATTTAAATACTAAAACAGAAACACTAAATGATCTGTAGAAGAAACTGTATATTAATCTTAAAGATATACAGTTACATAGAGAGTTTCTGAATAAAAATCAAATTGCATGGGAAATACTTCAAAGAATCTACATTTACATCTCATCTTTCTTAAAAGTTTCTGCATGAAAAAGGGAATCAGCAACAGAGTAAAAGGGAATCAGCAACAGAGTAAAAGAGTATATATATATATATATATATATACACAAGTTCTTTGTCTGCCAGGCAAAGAACTTCTATTGAGAACATACAAACAATTAACAAATTCAGGCCCCCAAATTCAAAGATCCAATTAAAAAATGGGCATCTATAATGAATACGTACTTCTCAGATGGCTATATTCATATGGCAAACAAGTACATGGAAAAATGTTTAACATCATTTGTCAATTGAGAAATTCAAATTAAAATAACACTGAGATTCCACCTCATCCCAGAAAGAATGGCTACCCAGAAGTCAACCAATAATAAATGCTGAAGAGGCTGTGGGGTACAGGAACGTTCTCCACTGCTGATGGGTGTGCATAATGGTACAGCCACCATTAAAATCAATGTGGAGATTTATTTAAAAGCTACGATCATAGGCCTATTCAACCCAGCTGTTGCCCTCCTTGATGTCTTTCCAAATGAAATGAAAACATCATTTCACGAGATGTACGTGCATTCATGTATAAAGCAGTGTAGTTTGTCACAGCTAAATCTGAAAGCAACCCAAATGCCTATCTACAACCAAGTAATGGATAGAAAGATATGGTCGTTTCACTCAGTGTAATATTACTTCAGTATGGAAAAAGAATAAATTTGAGGCTTTTATGGATAAAGGAAGGGAACTAAAGATTTCACTCTTAAGTGAAATAAATCAGACCTACATGTGCAAACGTCTTATTGTATTGCTAGTATAAGAATTTAAAAATTTAAGGCCAGCCAAATAGCTCAATGGATTAAAACACCTGCAAGCATGTGCAGGGGCCAGGGCTTCAATCCCCAAGCCTGCCATGCCAGCCCTGCCCCTGGTGTGTGCTGAAAAGGTAACTGAGACTGGGCGTGGTGGCATGTACCTCTAATCCCAGCTATTGGCTGGTGCAACACTATGAGTCCAATCTAGTAGTGAGACCTTGAGCACCATGTAGACCCTCCCTTAAAAAAGAAAATCACACAGTAACCTCACACGGTGGCTACAGACTTTAAACAGGTTGACAGGTATCAAATATGAGCTAGAGAAAAAAAAAATCACTTATGGAACTTTAAGCAATTGTATCTTTCTAACTTTTATTGCATTATGTACAAAATGGAGATAATACTGGCTTATAGAATTCTTATCAGTATGAAATGGTTCCTATTTAAAAGGCTTTTTTAAGTATTTGTCACATAATAAATTTCATATAAGATGCAATATATACAAAATAAATATAAGATATTTGATTGAATATTTTAGTTAGCTCAGAAGGAATCCCATCTGAGGAAATTTGAAAGATCCAGGGTCTCTTTACAAAGTAGAATAAAGTAACCTTTGAGGCAAGTGGTTTTGCAAGTGGTTTGGCTTTTCTTCTTAGCCTAACAATTTGAGGTATAATGACTTCTTCTGCACCAGCAACCCTGTCCCTGCTGTAGCAGGTTTCCATATCAACACAAATTCACTGATTATGCTGCAGTATTGAAACCCTAGCAACAAAGCCACAGTCTCATCAATCAAGTTTCAGCTTTGGAGGGGGTTGAGATAGAGCTGCTACCTCACAAAATAAGACCTCAGCCTCAAATTCAGCATTACCCCAGCCTGAGCCTCCCACTCTGTGGAGTGGCTTTTGCATCACATCTTGCAACACCTGCAAAGCCATTTCTTTCACTTTTCATTCACCTTCCAATTCCACTTCCTTTTCCTACACTGGAGAGAAAGACAAGTCTGGCCAGGCTGGATATGAGGATGCCTACATCTCAGTCCCACCCAGTGTGACATAATTTTGCATCATCTGGGATGGAAATAAGACCATGAAAGACCAGTGGACACACCCAGTATACCCAGCCTAATTGGAGTGAATGTGAGAAGACACTTGATTTTCTTGGCTCAGTTTTCAGATACGCAACACAGCAAATCAAGTAAAGTGTAAATTAGGAGATGTTAGCTGCAGGGAGAATCAAGTGTGTGCACTAACATGAGAAGAAAGGAGGCCCAAACTTTACCTTTTCATAGCTTGTTTGTCCCTTCCCTTGAGCCACCACTAGGGAAATTAGTTGCTTAGATTTTTAACAAAAACTTGGCTTACATAGGAACATCCGTGTCTTTTAATCTCACCTATTTTGCCATCGTGTGGTAATTTGCACCTGCTTAATATCCAGGCATTGAGAGTCCTGCTTGAGTCTTAGAGAGTAGAGTCATGCGAACTCTTCTACTTATTTCAACTATTGAGTAATCCTGCCCTTTGAAATATGAGCAGAGGACTGAGGATCCAATCTTCATTGAGGATTTACTTCATCTCACACTTCTCAATTTCCCCCCCACTCAAAAATCCCAAGAACCTCTATGATTCTATGATGGCTATTAGGGCCTGTTGGCCTGCTCAGGTGGCTCAAGGGAGATTTTCATTTGTGAGGTCCCAGGTTAAAAAAAAAATGCATGTACTGCAGAGAAGACCCATGGAACACACCAGAGCACAAGGGTGAAAAAGCTCCTTGAATCTTTTTTGCATAATTGTTATACGGGGTTTTATCACATATTTCCATCCTTATAAAGACCCATAACCAATGCGTGCATGTTTGCCTGTGCTATGTAACTGCATCCTGATGCATCTTTGTGATAGACAGCGAGGTCAAACCCTCAGGTATTCTTAGATGTCCCGGAGCTTTGAAGTAGTAGAAGTGATTTCACACATTCCACCTTCTCAGAGGTGGTGGCTATATAAATCTAACATGTTATGTATGACAGGCACAAGCACTTCTCTGTGCTGAATTCAGCAAATGAAGAGCCACATGGTTGTACAAAACTATGTTTCTCATTTGAAAAGTTTTATCTATCAGCAGCATTAAAATCTGGTGCATAATACTTAAGGCCTGGGCCATATGTTGAGCAAAGGTTTCAACTTGGAAGGCTATGTCCCTTGTCCTCGCCCCTTGTCAGATGCTATTCTTGGTGGCATTCCATACACAGCAGTCAAATTTTTGATCTGATGCTATTCCCACTGCTCTATTATTGTGATGTCTTGTCAAGGAATCTATTAAGTCATTTCTTGGTGAGAGCAGTGGCTTATGTAATGGACCACAGTACATTACTTGGTTGGTTTTTGTCCATGTTCTCATGATTCATCATAGATCAGTACCCCACAAGGAATGATGCCCTGTCTGTAACTTCTGAGATGCTCAAGCCAACAAATGGAGAACCATCTCTGTCAAGGTAGTCCAACTGAGCATCCACACATGCAGGTAGTCTCCTGCATGATCACAAGCAATCACACTCTCTGCAACTCTGCCTATTGGCTTTACCTACCTGTACAAGTGTCATACCAGAGTACTAGAGTCTGACAGCCAATGCAGTCCTTTTCTGCAGAAACTTGAGCCTGGTATTTATTGTCAGGATTTCTAATAGCCTTCTGGTCTTCTGAGCTCTGTCCAGAATCTTCCATACAAAACTGGATAGTCATTTAAACTTGACTCTTTCAAGTGACATCTTTGAACCTCTCCAAACTCTTCCCATAAGCCATTCCCAAAGGCTCCTGAATCAATCAGATACAATCACATCAATATCCCTATCTCTATACCAAATTCTGTCTTAGTTACTTTTCTCTCAATCCTGAGACAATATATCCAACACACAAAATTAAGAAAAGAAAGATTGGGTGTGGGAGTAGGTCTAAGCACCTACCTAGCAAGTGTAAAGATCAGAATTCACTCCCCAGTTCTACATACCCCCCCCAGGAACCAGGCATGGTGACACATGAACTGTGCAATGAGACCCTGTGTCAAGTAAATAAAAAAAGAAAGGAAAGGTTTATTTAGCTCACAGTTTGTAGATGCTCCACTTGATAATCATCTGGTTCCAAGGCATGGTGGCAGGGCAGAGGGGCAACAGTTCAAGTTGGCAAAAGACAGTATATACAGCAAAAGAAAGAGTGGAGGAGCAAGACTCTCTTTTTCCTCTGTATGGTATGCAGTCAACCCCACCACCTTCAGGCAGGTGTATCACTCACACCATCTCCATGCGTCCCTCGTGTAGAGGCTGAGGGTGTTCACAAATTATGGACCCTGGTTCACTGCTGAGTTGTTTCCTGAGGTGAGGTCATGAAAACAAGTGGTCCAGGATTTCCAAGTTCTCTTCAAGCCCCCACCCATGACATCATGAGGCTTCTCAGGGACATAAGACATAAACCCTAACAGCACTGAAGAATCTGACAGTCATGCCAGTTCCTCGAACTTGTCATTGACCATGGCCTACTCTGACACCAGCAAAGCTTCCTTTGGGCTCTGATGGCAGTTTTGAATCTTTGAGACAATCAGTAGGTAATGTAATATCAATAAATATAGCAGAGTGTGGTGTGGCTGAGGAGACAGGGTCCTGGGCCACCGAGCCATGACACAAAGTCAGGCTACACAAATAACTTTGTAGCAACATGTGGAAGGTCCACTACATGCACTCCTAGGTGCAAGCAAATTGGCCCAACAACCCATGACTATCCATGAATGCTAGTACATGTCGCATGGTTTTTTATGGGGAAACAATAAACAGTTAATTTTTTATGTGGTCTCCAAGGATACCCAAGACCTGGTTACCTCAACCTGACTCCTAATTTGGTTAAAAGCAAGCCAGTATCACGTTTTACAGCTTCATTAGGGGTGCTTTGGCCTTCTGGCCCCGGCCCACTGGCTGATACTGCTCTCAGATCTCACCTTAGTTTGCTGCTTCTATGTCTTCCAGCCTGGCCAAGATATCCACAGCACCATGGATTGGGCGATCCATGCAGAAGGCTTCTAGGGCTGCCACTAGCCCAAACATGCCCTCCAGCCTGCTCACCAGGTTCATGTCATTTATGTACACCACTAGCAGTTCTTCATCTAGGCTATGATACCGCCATGTGAACATCATTTTCCATATGACCATTTCACATAGCACAGATATCAGGTCTAGATAGATTTCCCATTTAGTGGCACGCTTTGACAGGTCAGCTGGTTTTTCCGAACAGGTGAGCTGTTGCCATCAACCAATTGCTCACTGTCTGAATATCTGCTTCTGGCGCTATTCTCTGAACATCCTATAAAACCAACTGCATGGGGGGTTGCTGGCTAAAATAGCTATTTGTGACATATCCTCTGAGCCTAATTGTATGATATCCCCTTTCTCACACGGTGGTAGCAGCCATGTAGTCATCGTTTTGCTCACCTACTGCTTTAACTGATTTTCTAGCTCCTGAAGCTTCATGGCTGTGTAAATCATGTACATTATGTGCCAGTTAGAGGTAGATAGCCCTCTTGGTCCTTCTCCCTGGGCTAGGGATAGTTCTACAATCACATTTTGATGAATGAGCAGCCTATCATACAAAATCAAAGAATTTTCTTAGACAAAGAACTTATATTTCTGGAGACATAACTGGAGAGTGAGTGCTCTATATACCTCAGAGCATGAGCTCTGCAGCACCCAGCTGTTGCTCAAGGTCTTCCTCCATGCAGCTCATCCACTTGCAAGGCAAGGCAAGTTTACATGGCAGAAGAGAGTGTACAACAGCTGCACTACTTACTTGGCCTTTCCACAGTGAGGGGGATGAATTTGTTGGCATATTGCATCAAGGCTTCTAAGACATCCTTGGGCTCTAAACAGACTATTTTCCAGTCCTTCATAGCCTCCAGTGCTGCTATGAAGGTGGGTACAGAAAATCATGGCTGAGGTCAGGATTTACTTATTAGTCATCCTCAAGGCCTCTTTCCTGCCTTTGGGATGGTTTCTATTGCTCTCATGGGATTGCTCACCTCAATATTCCATCCACTTTTCCAGTTATTGGTTCACTCCAAATTGTATCCAAATTTTCATTATTCTTTCAAACAATCCCAAATGGGATTCTCAATGTTTCCTTCACCCCATCTCTTGACTGTTAGAAACTGTGGTTCGTGTGAAGCCAGGGGCTAATGGAGGCAAAATGGGCACCATAAGGGATGGGAGATTGGGTCAAGCTTCTCCTTATTCTTTGAAAATTTCTACAGCTCTTCATGCTACATTATAGTCTGTTGGATCCTACTCCAGTGGTATCCAAGACAGTTCCCATTTTACTTGTCCAGAACTGGGAAAGATCAAATGAGCTAGGGGAAGGTTTGAAGTTGTGCCAGATAGGTAAGTAGTGCTGTTAAAATGTAACTGTTCTGTTCCAATTATCAAGGGATAAAGTGAAATTCATCCTTAGTGATACTCTTAGAAAGAAAAGAAAGAATCTCAGTGATGACAGTTAGAGCTAACAAAGTATATGACCCTCTAGGGCATGAGTCTTGCCTCTCATCTAAATCTCAGTGGGTCTCTAACACACTTCATAAAAAAATAGGCCCTTTATCTTTCCTCCTATTACATCAAAGAGAGATTGAGAAAAACATGTGTTAATCCTGTAAACCATGCAAAATAAGCACAGGTTTGTCAAAAAATTAAAGAACTCCCTTCAGCGTGCTTACAATGACTGCAGGGCACCATGTGCAACCCATCTGTGAGTGCATTTGATTGAAATCTAATTATATTGTATTTGCTTGTCCATTTATCTGTTCAGTATGGGCTCATAAGCAATCAAAACTCTGCAGCTACTTTAGTTAAATAAAACATTATTTTTGAGCTTTTGTAATTTCTGTTTATCCCTTTGACTTTTTTGAGATCTTCATGAAAAATAGATCGTATGGGTTTTCAGGATAGCCAAACTTACTGAACCATTTTGGTATGTAACTAAATAGGTAGGAGCACAAGAGAAACTCAATTAATTGAGTACACAGAAACTCAATTAATTGACTCTGATGCTTACCATTTGTATAACTTATCATTGGGATCATTTAAATAAAAAAAAAGATGTTCTTGAGGTTAATGATATGTTTCCACTCAGTTCATCTGCCAGCTAAAATTACATCAAGAATTGATTTTTAGATATATAATGTAATTGTTGCTCATATAACTTTGCCCCCTGCTTCTAATCAGTGGAGGATCCTTATGTAGTAATTTTGGAGTGTTTGTTGATCAGGGATTGTGTTCTAATGACTTAGAATCATCTAGGAACTGTGTTAAGGTAATTTACCAGGTTTCCCTTAGAGTTGAAAAGGACTGCTGGACCAGACTTCCTTAGGTAGCTAAACAAACTAACCAAAACCACAGTTGCCTGAAATCCATTACACAGTTTTTATTCACTGTTTTTCTATTCAAGTTTTGAGAAAGGCACAAACCTGTGAACCTTGCTAAATATATCATAGCATACTTACAGAGGCTGTCATCAAAAGATTTTGTTCTCTATAGGCAAAATAGTACCGTTTTCTCATTAAGAAGGTATTAGACATTGTGCAGATCAGGAATGTCTTTCTAAAAAAGTTTGCACATAAACTACTTTTAATGTGCATCGAGAGACAGGTGTGTTCTTTGTTTTTTTTTTTTTTTTTTTTTGTAGCTAAGAGGGAATTGAGGTTTCAATCCATGTTCTTTCTATACAACCAAAAGATGGATCAACCAGTCCATAGCCTGATCTTGTATAGTTTGCTCTGAGCAAAAATCTTTCAAATGGATCACTAAGCATTCTCAAAAACTGATTCTGAGTGATGTGTTCAGAAGGTTTCACAGAATTCCTACTCTGATCTTGAGTGAATCTTTCTAAATTTCTTATAAAATGTCAGTATTAATCCATTTAATGCTGAAATTTAATCCTGATTTCTTCTAAATTGAGTCACTTTTTTAGGATGAAGAAAACAGTTCCTTTTCCTTTTTGAGAGAAAGACTCTGCAGATGCTGATCATTGAATGATGTCTTAATTTGTTTGTTTTATCTCTTCTTTTTTCCTTTTTTAAAAAATTTATTTGGTACAGACTCTCACAATTCAGACTCATCATGATCCTCCATGTTTCTGACTCCTCAGGTCTGGGATTATAGGCGTGTGCCTCCAGACCCGGTCTCACAGCAGTAGGCAGGGTGGTGTGGCGTGTGGTGCCGGGGGATCAAACACAACCCCTGCTCCTGCCTGAGCAGGCGCTTAGTCCTCTGAGCTGTCTCATCAGACGTGAATGATGTATTTCTTGAATTTCTAAAATAATTGAATCTTTGCACTCTCTCATGTGTTTTGGGGTAGGGGTTGGAAAAGGCACTTTCTTTGTATGTGTAGAGCTCTAATAGTAGCACACAATAAATAGCCAGCCTGACATTCAGCTTGGTGTCTGCCCCTAATGTAGGTGGTAAAAATGATATACAAATTGTTTTATTAGTATATATTTTCAGTATTGGCAGAACTGGGGGGACTGTACTCAGTCCCTTGCACTTGCGAGGGAAGCACTTGTTCCACTGAGCCATCTCCCCGGCCCCCTAGTACATGAAGTTTAGATTCTCTTGGAAAGTGGGCTCTTCTATATAACATAGCCCGTTTCTTTCCAAAATGCCTTTTTCTTCTCATTAGCCTCCCTCTCTCTACCCTGAATTTCCTTTTCCCATTACATTCTCCTGATCTTATTATTTATTGCTCATCTTTAGACTTCTCTTTCATTTATCATAATCGTTGTGCTCCTATATATATCACATCTTGATTCTGCCTACTTTGCCTTTGCCTCTCTCTGTGCCCCAGCCTGGTCTCCAGGACTCCTCCCATTCACAAGAGGTCTATCCCTTCACGTCTTCTTACTATACTCTTTATACTTTGCCTTTGTCAAATGAGAGTAACTCTATGGCATTCAAACTTGTGTGACTTTCCTACAGGTGTCTTGAAGTCATCCTTCCTACCCAAGTAGTATTCCGTTGTGCATAGATACCATGTCTATGCTTGTTTTTTTTTTTTGATGGGTATGCTGACTGCTTCCAGGGATTAGTTATTAATAATTATGCTTATGAACACTGGCATGCATAGATTACTGCAGTACAATGTCTTTAGCTCTTGGAGAAAGATACATAGAGGAGAAATAGCTGGGTCATATGAAATTTCTTATTTTAGTTCTTTGAGAACTCCCTATACTGATTGTACTGATTGCATTCCACCAGCAATATAAGAAGAGGATCCTGTTTTACCAGAGCCATACTGGCATTTGTTATTCTTTGAAATTTTTTTATAATTTTCATTCTTTCTATTGTAAGATGGAATCTTTTTATTATTCTAATTTGCATTTAACTGCTCATTTCTTAGGTAGATGCTATTTAGGTAATTTATATACCTATATATTCTAGATATTAGTATTCTCTCTATATATATTCTAGATATTCATATTCTCTCTCTAGGGAATATCTGGCAAATATTTTGTCCCAATTCATAAGTTGTCTCTTCACCATCCTAATTGATACCTTTGCTGTGCAGAAGCATTTTACTTTAATGTATTCAAATTTGTTGAGTTTTTTAATTTTGCTTGTGAAAAAATAATTTTGCTTGTTTAAAATTCCTCCCTATACCTACAACTTCAAGTGTTTTATCTATTTTGTGCTCTAGCAGGTTAAATGTTTATCAATTTGTTTTATTTTGTTTTGTTTTCGAGACAGGATCCTACATCATAGTTCAGCCTGGCCTCAAACTGACTGTGATCTTCCTGCCTCAGCCTTCGATATGCTGGTATTACAGGAATGTGCAGGCACACCCAGCTCAATGTTTTTGCTTGAATGTCTAGGTCTTTGATCCATTTTGAATTTAGTACTTGATGAGAGATTTGTGTCCTGCTTCAGTTTTCTGCAAACAGATGTCCAGCTTTCCAAGTTACATTTACTGAATAATCTATTTTTCCTCTATTCTATGTTTTTGGCCCCTTTACAAAAATCAAACATCTAAAGGTGTCTGGGAAGGTCTCTGTATCCTCTTACATTATTTTTTTCTTTTTTTTTTTTTTTTCTCTTACATTTTTCAAGAACCTATGTATCTGTTTTTGTACTGGTACCATAACATTTCTTTTTAATACTGTAGGGAAGGGCCTACAAGGTGTTCAGGGTATCACTAATAGGTCAGACTCGTGGTGCTTACAGCCTCCCAATAGCTGGGATTACGGGTGTGCACCAGCACACCCGGTCTCCATTGCCATCTCAGCCAGCCCCAGTGGTAGGGCCGGCTCACAGGCCTGGGGATTGAACCCCAGGCTCCTGCACCAGTTTGCAGGTGCTTTAATCCACTGAGTTACTTGACTGGCCCCATAACATTTTTGTCATTGTTGTTTTGTAGGATAGCTTGAATTCTGAATTCATGAATTATGCTGTTGGCATTTATGATTGAATTAAATCTTTATAACAGCTTTGGAAAATATTACCTTTTATTTATAATTTTTCTGCCTACAGTGTACTAGTTTTTACACATTAGATGTGGAATGGCCATCTTTTTTAGATCATAAGAATACCTAGAACCATAATAATCATATGTATGAATTCCATTTTAGTTCCATTTTGTTATTTTAAAGCTCCACTCATTGTTTGAACAAGTAGGGTCTCATACAGTAGAAACGTATGAAGGAGAAATACAAGGTGTTTAAATCACTATAACATTTCATTGTCCTAAAATAGATAGTCTCTTGACTTTCATTTCATTTGGAGTAAAGGAGAGAATTTTGGGTGTTACTGGCAAACACACTTCTATTGTAGCAGAAATACCCTTCCCCTTTCAATATATTTCAACTTCTATTAGTTTCCCAGATAATGGTTTTTATAATTCCATTTAATTGTTTCTCTTAGAAACTGCTGGTTACTGTGATACATAGCTGGTCACTACAATGTGTACTGTAAGAACCAGTCAAAGAGAGCCCAGTACTCTGTGCCTGTATATTTCTTAACTGCAAATTTCACATAAGCCTTAAACCACCAGAGAATGGGGACTAATATTTCTGAAATGACCCAGGTCAGTGTAGCCATAAGCAATGCAAAATGTTGTTTCATAATTCCTGTTTGCTACAACAAAATACCTTGAATTTATACAAAATTATTGGCACATTTTAAGCACCTAGAAATAGATAACTATATTTTCATTATACTACATAAGTTAATTTGTTTCTTGTAAAACTTATTCAAATTTCTAGAAAATTTGAAAAATATTCAAGTTTGAAATTTTTACTTTTAAATTGCACAATTTTAATGTCATCTTACTGGAAATAATTTTCTTTTCTGACTTCATTGCAATGTCAAATACAATTATCTTCCAATTACAAGTGAGATGAATTCTATCTAAATTTTCCGGTCCAAATTTCTGTTATTATGATCAAGTTGCTCTTTAAGTGAAAAACCCACTAATAACATTTTAAAGAAAAATGATGAAAAAGCTTCAGAAAAATTTACATTCTAAAAAGTAATTGATATCAATAAAGCTGCTGTCATTGTTCTATTTAAATTGATCAACAGGTTTACAATCAGAAATGACTACTTATGGGGCCGGGGAGATGGCTCAGTGGAATAAGCACTTCCCTGGTAAGTGCAAGGGCCTGAGTTCAATCCCTGGTTCTGCAAAAAAAAAAAAAGAAAGAAAAAGAAATGACTACTTATCACTTGTAATTGTCACTTATACTTTTCACTAATAAAGTTCCTATGGGAAGATTATATTATACAGATTGGTTCCCAGTTCTTCAATTCCATTTTTCTTTCTTTCTTTCTTTCTTTCTTTTTTTTTTTTTTTTTTGCAGTACTGGGGATTGAACTCAGGACCCTGTGCTTGCCAGGCAGGAGCTTATTCTACTGAGTTATCTCCTCAACCTACATTCCATTTTTCAGTAAAAATAGAACACTTCTACTCCTTCAATGTCATATAATTTGATTATAGTGTAAAATTTCATATTTGGAAAAAAATCACATTGTATGACAAGATCCTATGTAAAATGCCTATTTACCTTAGCTATTATATTTTTCTTAAAATTTTAACTTGTGATTCAAATAAATTTCATTTCTAATTTTTAATTATGTTAGAAAACTCATTGATAATTCTAATGCTATGATAAATGTAAAGAATCTTTCCAAGTAATGCTATCACAAATACAAATTACTTCTGGTGATAGCTGCCTGGCAAGCACAAGGTCCTGAGTTCAACCTTGGTATCATCAAAATAAATAAATAAATACTCATGTTTAAAAAAATAAAGCCAAATTACTTCTATACATTTAAAGTTATTTGCAAGCATCTATTAAAATGTTTATAGTTATAAACCATTGCTATTTGTTCAATAGAAATTATGAAAATTAACAAAAATAATAAACATATGTATAATCACAAAAATATAGTTATTTTCAACATCGTTGAAATGAAATATCTATAGTGCCAGCCAAATAGCTCAGCAGAATAACGTGCCTATTTAGGCAGATCCATTAGCTGGGGTCTGGACCCCGGAGGACCATGCCAGCCTACCCCGGGGTGTGCTGAGGGGGTGATGAGACTGGATGTGGAGGTGTGAGCCTGTAATTCCAGAGCTTGGGAGGCTGTAAACAGAAGAATCACTATGAGTCTGATCTGTGTAGTGAGACCCTGTAGACAAGGTACACCATTACTAAAAAAAAGAAGTATCTATAAACTAATAAAAATGCTGTCAATCATAAATTATTAATAATCATGTTTGTGTTAAAATGAAGTAGCTATATTAATACAAATGATTTTTGTAATTGTGTGTCTTGAATAGATTTTGTCAAAAGGTAATTCTGACTTCTTTTTCTCTTTAAACATGTTAAACAAATTAAAAATATGTGAAATGTTATTTTTAATGAATACATAAACTTAGAAAATTGTACACCTAAATGTTAAACTTAATTATGTTAGACATGGAAGGTTAAAAGAGAATGGAGACAAATTCTGTGTTTATACAGAAATATTTGAATTATTAAAAAATTAAGTTTTAGCTTTATTTATTTATTTATTTTTTGATGTATTTGATACAGCTCAGACACACTACATCACTACACAGCTCAGACTCCTGCTGATCCTCCTGTTTTGAGTCTGCCCAGTGCTGGGATTACGGGCATGAGCTACCATGCCCGGCCTCGTGGCCAGCTCAGCAAGCCTAGGGGCAGGGTAAGTGCAGCATTTCGTCATCGGGTTCAAACCCAGCTCCCTGTGCTTACCTAAGCTTAGTCCACGGAGCTACTTCATCAGCCCTTAGCTTTGAAATATTTAAAAGCAATGTGGAACATAAGGAACAACATAGCACTTTAAGAGGTTAATATATGTAATGTCTCAGAGGAATATATTTGTATAGACGGTAATACCTACCTTAACTTGATTAAATGTGATTTCTTAGATTTTGAATTTCAGTTTTTATATATTTTAAATAGTAGGATGCTATAAACTTTAACCCTGTGGCTTCATTACAGATGACAATCTTTCGTATGAAGTTCATATTGTTAAATTAGATATACAGAATCATACATTAAGTTATAAAAGTCTCCATATGAACCTTTTTTGTTTAGGTAAAGAAGAAACATTTGACTTAATTGCAAATCCATCTATAACTAAGTGTGCTTCAACACATGACAAACATCAGAATTGTGCTAATCCATGATCACTGATATTAATGGAGGACTTAAGACACTGACCGTATCATGACATCTTGCTAGGACTGAATTACTTTAATATGAGGCTCTGAGCACATTTAAGTCAAGAGACACAATTGTGTGATTATACATCTAAGCCAACTATTGAATTTTTAGTTTTATCTGGCTGCTGTGCTCCTGCTTTAGGCTGTGAAGATATAAAATGTTGGCCTTGGGACAGGTTTTCAGAGCATCACCAACTTGACTGAACAAAGAATTTACCAAGTGGTTTTTCTTTTTTTTTTTAGCTCCACAACATAGAAAATTCTTCATTTTTAAAACACGCTCTTCCCAGTTCTTAATTAATGCCATGCACAGGTGGTGTGAATGATAACCATAGTAAATCATAAAAAGCATTTTATGCCTCCAAAGAGCTATTATTAAATATAGGCATATCATAAAACAACACTTTGGAATGATGAACTGTGAAATGCCACATTTTCAATCTGTATTTTTGAAGTTGATTCTTCTATTTCTGCAAAAGAAAGTTTAGATTAAGCTATGACACTAATGTTACTGAAATAAGGCAAACACTTGTGCAAGTCTCAACTACATGCTTTATTTCAATAATTTCTTTTTTTCCATATATTTTATGAAATATATTTTATGTGCAATATAAAGCAGATAATTGCAAGATAATAAAAGAGGTTCTTCAAGTTTGAGGAAATGTTAGGGCTTTCTCTCTCTCTCTGTCTCTCTCTCTTTCCTGCAAATGTTCTTTTTTAAAATTTTTGTTTCAGGGATTGAACTCAGGACCCTGGGCTGGCCAAATAGTTCAGTGGATTAAGGCACCTGCAAGCAGGCACAGGAGCCTGAGGTTCGCTCCCTGGACCTGCCATGATGGACCTGCCCCCGGGGCACGCTGAGACTGCACTGGAGACTGGGCATGGCAGTGTGTGTGTCTTTAATCCCAGCCCTTGGGAGGCTGTAAACAGCAGAATCACTACAAGTCTGAGTCTGGTGTAGTAGTGAGATCTTGAACACCCTCTAGACCCTTCTCTGAAATAAAGAAATATATAAAATAATTTTAAACCATGATAATAAACAGCACAGAAATCATTGCATATGTTATTTCCTTAGGCTCAAAATTTACAACTGTATAGGTTAACTTACTGAATCAGAAGGTATGACTATTATTGTTGAATTGGAAAAATTATGTGCCAAACTTCCAGCAGAAATTCTTCACGTTTATTTTTGATGACATACCCTACAAAATAAATTATAGAAGAATTAGTCAATTAAGTATTATTTTTAATTTAACTATTTTAATTTTTATGGTGACTAAATATTCATGTTTAACTTTTTAGCAATATTTGTGTATGTATCGTATTTTGAAACTTTATCATCCTTGTAAGTTAGAAGGCAGTATTTTCAGTAAATACATTTATTTTATTTTATTTTAGGACAGGTTATACAGAGTGTACAGGGTCTCACTGCATAGATCGGACTTGTAGTGATCCTCCTGTCTTACAGCCTCCCAAGTGCTAGGATTACAGATGCATGCCACCATGTCCAGTCACAATTCCTGTCAGCTGGCCCTGGGGATGGGGCTGGCCCAGCTGGCCCAGGACTGAACTCCCACCCCTGCATATCGCTAAGCAGGCACTTAATCCACTGAGCTATTTAGACCTTAAATACATAATTTTATTACTTGGGATGAAAGTACTGTATGTTACCTCTATAATAAATAATAAATTAGCATTTGTTTCAAACAACAAAAACATATTTTGCCTCTTACCTGTATTGGATTTTAATTTTAAGTAATTAGTCACATATTCTACCACATTAATGAAAATTTTATTGGGTATATTAATAATATATTGTACTTATTAAAAGATGCTTTTATTTACTCCCGTAGTTTGGAAACTTGAAAAATCCCCAGTGCTGATATGTGACTGCTTTGTCCTGTGGTTGTAATATTAAGGTTGGACTTTCGGAGAGGTTTTAGATCTGCTATGAATTAGATCTAGTATGTCCTCCAGAGCCTCCTATGTTCAGAGGCGGGGCTGAATTAAGCCTCTCATGTATTCATGTTAACAGCTATTACGAACTGGGGTACAGCTGAAAGAGCTGGGGTGGCATGCATTTCAGAGGGTGTCTCCCCGTCCCGGCCCCCCATTCATTCTGCCTTCCAGCTCCTCTTGGCAAGCAGGCCCTCTGCACATGTTCTTCCATCATGCTGTGTCTAGGGGAGCCAGCCTGCTAATCATGAACTGAACCCCTTAAGCCATGAGCCAGATTAACCCTCTGCTCCTTTAAGAGCTGGGTATCAGGTATTTTGTCCCTAGGGACAAAGCTGACCAATTCAAGGATTCTAGGGTACTCTTTTGAAAGGAAGATGAGTCCCTGCTCTTGCCCTTTTCATTCCACGGCATGAATGGGTTTTCTTTGCTGTGAACTCCTACCATGTGGTGCTGCCTTGCCACAGGGAACAAGTAACAGGGCCAGTTGATCTCCAAAACTTTGAATTAAAATATACCTTTTCCTCTTATAATTCAGTATCTCAGGAACTTGATAAAATAGCACATTTGCTATTTATTTTTAGGTGATGAATTCAGTTTCTGTTTCCCTGAGACAGCCATGGGTTCTTACAGCACATCTTCTCAATCAATATTTATATCCAATGCTGTGCTTTTCTTTCTTCTATGAATGATTCTTTTTTACTCAGGAATACCCCAGCAGCTTACCCTGCTTGTCGTGTATCTGCACCCTCTGAGCCTCTGCTTCTGCCAGCATTTAAACTTGTACTGTAGAAGATATCAGCCTCCTGAAAACACACCTAACCGAAAATACTCCTGTCCAGACACTCCTTCTCCCTCCTGCTGCTGCTATGCTCACTTGCTTTCCAAAACAAAGACAAGCTGAAAGATCTGTACATCATAGTAGGCTGTCACATTCATCTGAGATAGGCAAGGTCTAAACTGTGGCCCCATCTAAGACTAAACTTCAGACAAATGAACTGAAGGGTTCGATGCTCTTCCTCATTTTGTGCCCTTCTTGCTTTCTTCTTTTTCTTTCTTCAGTACCTTCCTTAAAGACCTTTGATTCACCATGCCACAAAAGGTATTTATCAATTGCATGGTCTCTGCCCTTCTAAAAGCCGCGATATTCTAAATGGTCTTAATAATGCTATGTGCGCAAGCCTAGCTTCCCTGCATCCCTTGTGTCACACATCCTGCCCTCCGCTCCCATCCTCTTACATTTCACTTCGCTAGTGTGCCCATTCTCTCTTGAAGCCTTCACCCCTTAACTCTTCAGAGGCCCTGGCGCTGGGCCATAGGATTTTTCTGTTTTATGTACTTACTTCCCTAAAAACATGAGAAATTATGCTCAATTCTTACAAGGCTTATTATTTATCTTTCTAAATATGTTTGTTAATATCTCCAGAAAAATACTGAGGAAAAGCAGCCAAAGGGACATCATTTTGAGCATTATATCCAATGCTATACTTTTCTTTCCTCTATGAATGATTCTTTCCTTTAATTTTTCTTCCCTTGAATTGCATTCCCTGATAAACACGAATTCTTAAATTTTTATCTCAGTTTCAGTTTTTAGGAAATCTAAATTAAGATGGTAAGTCTTAAAAATTCATTTACAATCTAATATCAGCAAACATTCTTGTTTGCTAGCTATATGAATACTTTTTAGCTTTTCTTTTTTTGATTTTGTTTTTGTGTGCAGGGTCTCGCTATGCAGTTCAGACTCATAGTGATCCTTCTGATTTCTGCCTCCCTAGTGCTGGGATTACAGGCATGCGCCACCACGCCTGGACTCCATCACCAGCTCAGCACACCTAGGGACAGAGCCAGCGGGGTATGTGGTGCCAGGGACCAAACTCTGGCCCCTACACTTGCCTAAGCAAATGCTTAGTCCGCTGAACTATTTTTCCAGTCCTAATACTTTTGCATACCAAGTATTTTATTTACTTTGCTCTTGCTTTTGTGTATTAATTGCTTCCGCTTTCTCTCTGACAACCTAGACTAACACCAATTCCCCTGAACTTAGGAGCCCATGTTAGTGGCAAAAACTCCCGCTCCAATCTTTGCATCCTTCATGCAGACTACTAGCCCAAAGGACAGTGTATAGGTGCTGCTGCTCTTCCACTTTTATTCACAGATGGTTAATTTAGTCTTCTCTGAATCCTTCCAGGAGACATAACTGCAGCATTGGTAAATAAGTAAAAACGTTCAAATCTCATGGGATTTTTCTATCTTCTTATACTTTATACTTTTCACATTTTATTACTTAATTTTTGTCTTGAATTAACATGGAAGAGGCTAAAATTAAATTCAGGTTTTAATCAACAACCTGATAGAAAGCTAAAACCTATCCTTTCCAGAATCAGCTGGGACATCAAATTTGGATTCATTAATAAAGGAATGATTTCTCTCAGTTGTTCAGTCCAATAAAAAACTACCCCCCAGATCCAGGAAAGTAAGTATTGATTACCATATAAGTTCTTTTATTTACCCTAAAACAGATAAAAAAATATATTGCACTGTTTTGGTATGCAAATTTTACCAACATTAAGATTTTATGGTTGTCTATCTCAGACAAGTTGAAAATTTATTAGAGTAGGGAAATTAAAAGTGTAGCGTGGATTAGAGTTAAGAAGATGGACATCTGCTCCAGAGTACCTGACTCATGTAAGTGTACTGAGACTGCCCTAATCAGTATCGAAATTTGCTGCTGGAAGTACCAGGCCTCTGCTTCCTGGAAATTGTGGTGATACTTTCGATTCATCAATCTAAGAGTTAGCAAAGTAGTACAAAAATTATTTTTCTTTTTCTTGAAATCTCAATATTTGTTTATTTTTTATAGCAACCTGCATAGATTGTGAACTTAGGTTGTATTAAAATTAGAAAAGCCCTAGGTTTGAGTCTGCTTTACATTTTTGGCTAAATATGTTTTAAAATTACAGAAGCAAGATTCCTCCTCTATTTTTCCCTTTACTATCAGCAGGATTTTGAGCATGAAACATCTTCAGACCTGCTGATAAGGACACTATCCTAGAGATGGATTAACATAAAGAAAAGATACTGAAGCATAGAAAATATGCAAAATGTTATTACTGTGCTTTTTTAGTTTGGATTCTCAGCTTATTTAGCCATTTTTGTTTTTTCTGTCTCCTTGGCTGAGGCCCTATTCTAATTCTGTATCCATGATCCCCATTAGAGATCAGTTTCGGGCCCCAGAAGAGCAAAACAGCTTCCATTTTGGACGGGATTATATGATGCATTTAAGCACGGCCCATGCTGAACATTGTGCATATTGGATTATTGGAAATAGATTTCTATTTGAAAAGAAAGCATTTTCACATGTCTCCAAATTAGAGAGTCATCTTTTACACATTTCTGCTAATGCAGCTTTAATGAGTAATTCTAACAGATTCTCTGTTTTGTTGGCTGTGAAACAAAACCAACCGTAAAAGAAAAAACAAAAAACTCCACCCATTTTACAGTTTTGTTTTTGGTAGGTGCATCAGTTTTCTTTGTGCAAGAGTATTTGAAATTCCACAAATTGCAAGTAATTTGTATTCTTGTTGTCTCATAATTTAATTTATTCAAAACAGGGGAAAACATTCTGCTTTTCTGAGTAAAATATACAAAATAATACTGTCCCTAAGTGTCTTATTTATTGTGATGGCAAGGTTCACATTTTCATCACATGAATGTGAGGACTGCCTTCTGTTTATGCAAGGGGTTATCACTGTGTCTGACACGAAGCACAAAGCTAGACTGGCTACTAGGGTGACCTCTTCAGCTCCCCAAATTCAACATCAGCCTGGTGATACATATGATCTTAGATTGAAAGTGGTATAATGAAAAACACATTTACATCCCAGAATCAGACTAAAAAATCAGCTTGATACTTCAGTATACACAGAAAAATAAGAGAACTACATATGGATATGCATATGTGTATGTGATTGTAAAAGTGTATGTATATGTGAACACTATGATGATATTTTTATGATGCAAGAAAATATTCAGCAAGCAGGTTTTATATTAAGCTTAGAAAGGCTGGCCAAGTAGCTCAGCAGATTGAAGTTCTTGCAAGCAGGTCTAGAGCCTAAGGGTTCAATCCTCTGGGCTGCCATGTGGGCCCCACTCCCAGGGCACGCTGAGACAGCAAATGAAACTGGTTGTGGCGGTGCATGCCTGTAATCCCAGCACTTGGGGGCTGTAAACAGGAGAATCAGTATGAGTACGATCTAGTAGTGAGACCCTGAACACCTTGCAAACCCTTCCCTAAAAATACAAAAAAAAAAAAGCTTAGAAATTTACTTTTTATATATTAAGCTTGGAAAATATGAATCAAGTTTTTACCTCTATTAATCTGTGACTATTCTATATAAATTGGTTTACTTATATATCAAGGAGACATCTTTGAAGTTATTGAAAGGAGTGAAGAAACTGTCAAAAACTGACTTCACAGGCATAGACTCTTTTTGAAGGCACTGTGAAATAAAGTAAGGAAGAACTGTGTGTGTGTGTGTGTGTGTGTGTGTGTGTGTGTGTGTGTTACCAGAAACTGAACCCAGGATCTTGTGCTTGCCAGGGAAGCAGTAATTCCACTGAGTTATCTCTTTTACCATCAAGTACTAAAGAACTTTTTGGAAATTATGAAAATGAAAATTTAAAAATTTGTTGACTAAGAATGGTAGCATACTATACAATATAATTCTAAAGAATGTTAAAGTAAAAACGCAGGGCTAATTTCATTTAGTCAGCAAATATAAAATGAGAAAAAAATGGATAATTCAATTTGAAAGACACTAGGTAAGACATATAACAGCTCCCCAAAACATTATATGCAGTAAATCATAAGTTATATTGGTGCATGTCTTAAACACATTATGTATTTATATCAATCTGCAGTAAGTATTCCGGTAGAAAAGTATATATTTTAATGAGAGCCCAAGAGTTCATTGTAGGGTAGGCTTTTTAGTTAATTGAGAAGTATTGTACAAGCATTGTACACTTACCAGCATAACCACTCAAAGTTGATCTTTTCCTATAAACATGAATTAGATTCTTCTATTCATGTGGGAGATAATAATAATCAGGTTGAGATGTTCTTTTTTTCTTTATTTTTTATGCATTTGGTACACGATCCCACTACATAGCTTGGAGTCGTGGTGAGCCTCCTGTTCTCAACCTCTTCAGCACGGGCTTCTAGGCATGGGCCAGCTCAGCATGCCCACAGGCGGGGCTGGTGTGGTCCATGGTGCTCAGGGTGGAGCCCAGGCCCTGCCCTTGCCTAAGTAAGCGCTTAGTCTGCTGAACTATATTGCCTGCCCTCTTTCAAGAGCTCACTTAAAAAACTCTTAATCAAGTTTGTATCTTGTCATGTTCTTCTATTCTTAAGAATAACATATGTGGTCATTATTGAACAAAATATATATAAGTGATATATCTTGTGTAAATTTATACTTCTGATGCATCAAGAATTTTCATTGCTAACGTCTAATGAAATAGTCTCTTATGGAATATAAATTTAACATCTTTCCATGTATTATATATATATATATATATATATATATATATATATATATATATATATATATATTCTGTTTCTAGTCTCTTGGAAACTTAGTTTTTAACACATATACAAAACAATAATAATTATAATTTCTCAGACACAGTTTCCTTCTGTCAACTACTGGAAATGAAATTGTGATCTCTGAGTCACATGTCTCTCTTTTCATTATTCTAGCTTGCCTAGTATTTTCTGAAATCAATCACTTGTCAGAACCGGGGATTGAATATTAGGCAGAACTAGGGATTGAACTCAGACCTTTTTGCTTGCCAGTGAAGTGCTTATTCTACTGAGCCATCTCCCCGGACTCAGCGAAATCAAATAATAGTCCTTAAATGAACACAGCTAAGCCACTTAATCCTTCAGTTCCTTATATTTCAGCATTTGTATCACTATTAAAGAAAACTATACCCCAAAATACAAATTGAACATAATTATATTTCATTCCATGAAGAGAAAAAACAATAAGTGACCATCATGAATTGGTGTACTTTTTATATATAAATACATTGTATAATAATTTAATAAATTAATTTGTAACATTGCATAATAATCTTCTGAGTTGGCAAACTTTTAATTTTATGCCATTGTAGTTCTCCATAACTTGGATAAGTTTTTTAAATGATTATTAAATATTGTTTCTTTTTAGTATGGGAAACTAAATTAATATACTTAAGTCATAAGGAAAAAGACTTGAATTCCAGAAGCCAAAATAAGGCTGGACGAGTGGGCTGCACTAGGGGTTCTGAGACCCAAGGAACTGGCAGTATAAGAGGCGGCCATCTACAGACGGTCATCTCTGATATTCTTTGCATGTAATTAAATTTCTGTTGAAATGAATTCCAGTTTTGTCCACCTGACTAAAAATAAAGCAGCCAGAGTTTTTAATTTTGCATTTTAAAAATTTAGAAATCTCCAAAAATGAGTATTAGATGTCTTTGCTTCAACATCTAATCATTTTAGACAAAGATTTCCATTTTCTCCCTCAATTTTTAACACTGAATCAAATAATCTATTGCCAGTGAGGTAGTCATTTATAGAGTTAGGAACAAACAATGGCATTTGTTTCTTTTAACTTACTTTTTCTAAGTAAATAATGAATTTTAACACACATGTTCATATGTCAATTACCGTGTGTATCTCATTTGCTCATATACTACGAATCGCTGTTAAACTTAATTTCATGTTTATTTAAATCTCTAGATTTTCATACAAATTTTAATACAGGCAATATTTTCTCCAGGTGTTTAGTCTTTTTGCAGTAGTTACAAGACATACATCTCTTAGGTTCAGGTGAGGTGCTCCATGCCTGTGATTGCAGTAATCTTGGACAGTGAAACAGGAAAGTTGTGTGGGTTATCCCAGCCTAGCTTAATGACTCAGTGAGACCAACCCTGTCTTAATATAATAAAATCCAAATTGCAGAAGGACAGGAGATATAACTCAGTGTGAAGGCCTTCAGAGCAATATCTGCTACTGCAAAAAGTCATGAAGTACAATGAGACAATAACCAAAATCATCTTGACTATTTCTTTAGTCACAAAATATAAGAAGTGTGAAATTATCTCCCAATGAAAAATGAAACAGAAAAATAGGGTTTTGTTTCTTAGCATGTGCAGAGGCGCATGACCTCAGTTTTCCTTCAGGACAGCCATTTACATCAGTGGATGTGTACCCAAATCACCTGAACTCGTGTGCAGTCTCAACAGATCTCAATGTTATAACAGATAAAGAGGAGCTGAGTCTTACAGGTGGAGCATAGCACACCTCAGATCTTACCTTTCAGGAAAAATAGTTTTCAAGTATAATGGATATTCATAACAAAAGAAAAAATCTATTTCTGTCTCAATTTTTCCTTGGACTATATGCCTAGATTTTCCCATTTCTTTTTTGTTTTTTGTTTTTTTTTGATTTTCCCATTTCATGGTGACATTAAAATTGTATTTATCTTTGTCTTTATTTCCCTTCTTCCAATTTCACATGTTTATGTCTGGTAATATGAATCACTGTTTGGAAGACAACATATGTATTATAACAAATACTATGAAATCTGTATTACTTATTGAGTGAAATTTTGTATCACTTGTAATTTTTCTGTTTTAATTCTAATTTATACTCTTTAAAAAGTGACAAAGAAAATTTTGTTTAAATTTGCTTCTACAGATTAAACATCATTCAGCCCCAGATTTGCAATTTGATTTACTCCAAATTCAAAATTTATGAAATGCTGCTGACAGAGGGCTCTGCTCACTGTTGAGGTGAATAAACAATGTAAGTTGGCACTTCTCCGACTTCTGCCTGCAGTTATTATCCTAGAAAATTTCAAGATACACCCATGAAAGGCACAATGGTATGAGCTAAGCCATACCATAAATCAAGTGCAAGACTGCAAGAGAACAAAGTAAGACCGTCCAGAGAGGCACACACTAGTCTGAGGTTTGATTTCTTTCTTTCTTTTTTTAACTTGTCCTTGGGGCAGGATTGAATACCCATGTAGAGGTTTGAAGTTTAGAAATGTGTTGCACTTAATAGTGTTGCCTTTTAGAGGATGAAGGAGTCTGAGAGGAAGAATAACTTACAGGTGAACAGACTTATTGTACCTTCAAGCCCCTTAGGATATATTTGGAGTAAGTTTCTTGTTTTGTTTTTGATATCAAGGATTGAACTCAAGACCTTGCACTTGCTACACCTGCACATATGCCGCTGAGCTATCTCCCTAGTGCTTGGAGTATGTTTCTTGGAAGAGAACGAGGCATTGTAAACATTCTATGTCTGGACACCCATTTTTATAAATGACTGTCTTTATCTCATTTCTACCTGTCTTTATTATTTTCTATTTTACTTACTCTTGCCTCTAAGATTTTACCCCATTTGCCTTAAGGGATGCTGCTGGTCTATCTTTTTATGGTTACTTCAATAAGAATGTAAACTGCTGAGCAGTCAGGGGTCAAGGTACCGTCCTGGCTGATCCAGATGAGACTTCAGAGAATGAAGTTTTGTTGGAAGAAGCATCTTTAAACGGGTCAGGATAATTCAGAAACTCATGGAGATAATGAGTCTTTAAGGTTTATGGCAGAGTCTGCTGTTGCACTAATTGGTGAAAATCTGTCTTGTAGTGCAGAAGCTGTAATTTAGAGCTAGCAAGAACTACTTGCACAGCATTTGGCTTGGATAACAGCACAGATGAGCTGCAGCCTGAATTGCAGCGTCAAAAATGTTTAAAATATAAAAATTTAAGTATGTTTAATACTGTGGGACCAAAACCTGAAAATAGAATGATTGTAAATAATTGCCTTCAGAGAAGTGGAAGATACGTGATTTCGGATGACGATTGGTACAAGCCTATTATCTTCAAGGTATTAAATTTGTATTTTTTCTAGAATTTTTATTTCAGTACAATAATGAAATATAAAACAACATTTTTTTGGTTTGGTTAATAAGAAACTGAATGTTCTTTTATTTTTAATCATAACAATGAAAAAAAAAAAAAAAAAAGGCTGGCCAGATTGCTTCAAAGTCTAAAACTTTTGCTAAGCAGGTTCAGTGACCGGGGATTCCAGCCCCGGCATGCCCTGCTCGCCCCTCTCATGGAGAACTAGATGAAACAAAGGCTCAGGAATAAACCAAATAAAGCTAAAATTTTATGAAGCAACCAAGGCATTAAAACTCTTAACTCGTGGCTTGGAACCTGGGATACAAGCACTACTTTGTAGTTACTGCCTCCAGATAACACAAAGGGGTAAAACCGAAAGTAGACTACAGGAAGTTATATATAGAGTAGACTATGGGAAGTTATATAGGAAGCTTATACTACATAAATAAAAATGTTTTATAATTATATTTACATATTTATCTTATGTAGTTAGACCTATATATGAAGGTACATTTTATTGGAGGGCAACTTGAATATACATTAAAAAACATAATGACAGCATACTAAAATAGGCTGAGGAACACATTTTTGGAGAAAAATTATGTGTCTAGAAATAATAACCTTTCATAGATACAACCTGAGACATATAACTGTGGTTCATGACTGCCCGCCATAGCTGATGCAGGATGTGAACTTCTTAATCTACTATGGTTCACATATTTTTCTATTAATACTATATTAAGTTGTACTTACCTGCTCAAGAGTAAGTAAAAATAAAGCCAATATTAAAGAAAGTTAATTACCTATCATCTATCTATCTATTATCAACATAAACTACATATATCTATACTATATATCTGCTGTCTGTCTGTCTATCTCATGTGTCTAGACCTACATATTATGTTAAATTTAGTTAAAACACCTACAAGTTACTTTGGGGGCCATGGGAATAGACTTTTGCTTTTTAGTATTTTTATGATTTTTCCTAATCTAGCTGTGTCATCTTCCAGGATAACCCCCGGTTTTTATTATAAACATCCCTTAAAGAAAGGGATGTTTATAATAAAAAACTATCTTTTGTCTCTTCTCTTCTCTTCTCTTCTCTTCTCTTCTC
>PVKA01019141.1:0-42578 GCA_004027165.1 Ctenomys sociabilis
CTTTTTCAACCATTCCTCATGTGATGGACATCTTGGTTGTTTCCAAGATTTTGCTATCACACATTGTGCTGCTATAAACATAGGTACACATATAGTTTCAAAACACCATAACCATACAGAGTCGATGAAATAATACATTGCAAACTGTTTTCATAACGTTTTGGTATTGTACAAGGTGCATACAGGATATTATATTTACAGGTTTTTATATAGCTGAATTATATCAAAGATTCAATAATTATTTACCTAGTGGATGACCATAGCACTAAAAGCCGACATAATATCCTGTCCCACCACCAATAGTGCAGATCTTGCCTCTCATAGAATTATGCAGAAGCACAGCGTTATCACAGTGGCTTTGTAGTGTAATTTTAAGTCACAAATTGTGGTACCTCCTGCCTTGGATTTGTGAGGCAGGACTGCCTTTGGTATTCTAGGTCTTTTGTGGTTCCAAATCAATTTTAAGAATGATTTCTCTAGGTCTGGGAGGTATGTTGTTGGCAATTTGATAGGGATTGCATTAAATCTGTACAGCAATTTTAGAAGTATGTTCATCTTCACAATGTTAGTTCTTCCTATCCAGGAGCAGAGAATATCTTTCCATTTTCTGAAATCCTCTATAATCTCTTTTCTTAGGATATTGTAGTTTTCCATGAAAAGATCTTTGATTTTCTTGATTAAGTGAATTACAAGGTATTTCATTTTCCATGGTGTTATTGCAAAAGGTATTCTTTCTAGTTTCCCTCTCAGTGTGTTTGTTATCTGTAGAGGAATGTTATTGACTTTTGAGTATTGACTTAGTATCCTGCTATGCTACCGATTTTCTGTATCAACTCTAGTAGCTTCCAAGTAAAGTATCATGTTATCTGTAAATAGTGGTATTTATCTTCTTTACCTATTCTTATTCCTTTTATTTATGCCTCTTTTATAATGGCTAATGATTTTATAACGCTAATGATTCCAAAACTATATTGACTAGGAGGGGTGATAGAGGACATCCATGTCTTATACCTGATCTAAGAGTAAAAGATTTCGGTTTTTTCCCTGTTTAGAATTATATTAGCTGTTGGGCTGTCATAGATGGCTTTTATCAAGTTGAGGTAGTGTCTATCATTTCCAATTTTCTGTAAGGGTCTGAACATGAATGAGTGTTTAACTTTGTCAGAAGCTTTTTCTGCATCAATTGAGATGATCATGTGGCTTTTAGATTTCAGTATATTAATACAGTGTATTACATTTGTAGATTTTCAATTATTAAGCCATCCTTGTATCCCTAGGATGAATCCTATCTGGTCATGGTGTATGATATTGTTGATGATTTGCTGTATTTTATTTGCTGGGATTTAATTGAGGACTTTTGCATCTATGTTCATGAGGGAGAATGGCCTGTAGTTCTCCTTTTTGGTTGTGTCTTTCCCTGGTTTTGGAATCAGTATAATACTTGCCTCCAGAAATGATTTTGGGAGGACTGATTCATTTTCAATTTCATTGAAGAGTTTGAGGAGTATAGGGATTATATCTTCTATAAATTTCTTGTAGAATTCAGCTGTGAATCTATCAGTACCTGGACTTTTCTTTGTCAGTAGGCTTTTCATTATGTTTCATATTTCGTTGGCTGTTATTGGCTTATTGAGAGCTGTTATATCTTCTTGGTTCAGTTTTGGTAATTTGCCCTTCTAAGAATCTGTCCATTTGTTCTGTGTCTTCTATTCTGTGAGCGTAAAGATTCTAGAAGTAATTATTGATAATCTTCTGAATTTCCAATGGGTCTGTGGTGATTTCACCCTTTTCATCCCTTATTGCTTGTATTTGAATTTTTTGTTTCCTGTTTTTGATGACTTTGGTTACAGGTTTATCAACTTTATTTAGTCTTTCAAAGAATCCACTTTTTGATTTGTGGATTCTTTGAACTGTTTTCTTCATCTCAATTGAATTAATTTCTGCACTAATGTTTACAGTTTCTTACTGTCTTTGTGCTCTGGGTTATGTTTGCTGTTCTTTTTTGAGATGTCGGAGGTGCAACATTAGGGTCTATTTGTTCCTGTTCTGTTTTCCTAATGTGTGAGTTCATAGCTATGATTTTCCCTCTAAGAACTGCTTTCATCACATCCCATAAATTTTGGAAAGTTGTGCTTGAATTTTCATTCAATTATAAATATTGTTGAATTTCTTCTGTGACCTATTGATTGCTAAGTGGGGTGCTGTTGAATTTCCATGAATTTAGTGGGTTTTTCTGGTTTCTTTTGTCTTTTAGTTCCAGTTTCATAGCACTGTGGTCAGATAATATGCATGGGAATATTTCTGTTTTCTTGCATATACTTAAGCATTAGCTCTGGACTAGTTTGTAGTCTAATTTGGAAATTGACTCATGTACAGCTCAAAAACAGGTGTATTCAGCTGTGGTTGGGTGGAACACTCTGTATATGTCCACCAGGTCCATTTGTTTCAAGCTCTAGTTCAGTTCTGCTATTGCCTTGCTAATATTTTGTCTAGTTGATCTATTTATTTGAGATAAGGGGGTGTTAAAGTCTCCTGTTAAGATTGTGGTCTTGGATATTAGGTTTTCCATGTCCATTAAGATTTGTCTTACATAGTTGGGTGCTCCTGTGTTTGGTGCATAGATATTTATGATCTTGATTTTGAATTTTTCCCCTAACCAATATATAGTGGCCTTCTTTGTGTCATTTCATCATTCTTGGTTTGAAGTTGAGACTGTCTGAGAACAGAATTGCTACTTCTGATTTTTTCTGAGGTGCTGGGGCATGTAGTATTGTGTTCCGTCCTTTGATTTTAAGCCTATGAATATCTTTTTGCATTAAGTGTGTTTCTTCTAAACAGTATATTGTTGGATTTTGATTTCTAATTTACTGTGCAGTCTATTTCTCTTACTTGGTGAATTGAGTCCATTTACAGTGATGGTTCTAATTGAAATATGTTATGATTGTGATGATATTTACCTGCTGTTGTTTACACCTTTATATCCTCTGTTTAATTGTTTGTCCTATTTAGAGGGTTCCTTCCATTCTCATTTGTGGAGTTCTGGTCATTATGGCCTCTCTCTAGAACATCTTTCAGTAGCCTGTGTAGGAATGGGTTTGTCATCATGAAATTCTTTAGTTGTTCTTTGTTGTGGAATATTTCACTTCTCTATCAAACTTGAAAGAGATTTTTGCAGGGTATAGTGGTCTGGGCTGGAATTTGTTTTCCTGTAGGACTTTAAGAACTCTATTCCATATTCTCCTTGCCTTCGTGGTTTATGGAGAGAAGTTGGCTGTTGTTCTGATGGGTTTTCCTTTGAATGTGATCTGCTTCTTCTCTGTAGAAGCTTTCAGTATATTATTCTTGTGTTGGATTTCTGGGATCTTGGCTATTATATGTCTTGGAGTGTTTTTATTTGGGATTATTTGTTGTTCTGTATGTTTTGGTTACCTGAACGTTGGATTGTTTCCTCATATCTGGGAAGTTTTCTGTGATTACTTCTGCCCATATTCTTTTTATATCATTTGTATTATCTTCTTCATTCTTATTTATGCCAATTAATTTCACATTGTTCATCTTGGTGTCATCTTACAGGTGATGTATTATTTTTTCCTGCATTCTCATTGCTTTTAAGAGATCCTTTCTCATGTTTTCACTAGCTGCACCAGCATCCTCAAGACCTGAAACTTTGTCTTTACTTTCACTCAAACAGTTTTGTAGACTCGTGATTGATATTTTTAGTTCTTCTATATCTCTTTGACTCTGATTCATGTGTTTTATTTAATTTCTGTATTGCTCTTTCCAGGAATCTGTCATATTTCTGATCCATTTTTTTAATCAATGTCTTCTTTAGATGTAGCTATTAATTCTTTTAATGAAGAGTGTCTTCCAAATTGGGTTTCCTCTATATTTTCCCAGAATTGATTCTCTACTTCAGATGCTGTGATTTGAAAGAATTCTTTTTTTTTATTTCAGAAATTATTCCTGCTTTGATGTTCTCTTTACCTTTTGGCTGTTATTTCTTTGCTCCAACGCTGTTACTTCATACATTTCAGCTGGAATAGTGTTCTCTGAACTTGTTCTGGGTGGGCATTAGGTTTCCCTCCTATGTTTCTGGATTTTATTTATTTATTTTTATTTTTTTATTTTATTGAACTACAAATGTCATGGATTTGATTTATTACTTTAGATGCTATGTATTCAAATATTTCTTTTTTATTTCAGGTGTTAATTCTGGTCTGAGTTCCTCTGTACCTTTCTGCTGTTGTTCCTTTGCTTCTGTCTCTCTTAATTAATCATTTTAGCTGAGCTAGTGTCCCCTGAACTTATTGGTAGACTTGAGGCCTGTGATAGCATTTTTCTCCTTGTCTTTGTCATTTTATATAACACTGACCTCTAACCTTTGTTGCAGAGCTTTGGTGCAGTTATAACCTTAACGCATAATGAGATTTCAGTGCTAGTCTCTTAAGTTTGAAATTATTCAGTTAGGCCTGGCCTGGATCTAGCTGTTGTGTTCAGTTCCTTTTTCCAGCTACTCTTCTGGTATAACTGTGAGCCTGTGGTTTCCCTCTGTTGGGTTCCTGCTATGGGGAACACTGGGGAGCATAGAAGCTCTCCATCACACTCACCAGGCCAGATGGGGTAGATCGAGCGTAGGAAGAGTCACAGAAGTTCTCGCTCCCATGGCGGTCTTGGGGACAGAGGCTCTGGGGGTTGCCAGGCAGGCCTGTCTGGGGTGTCTCAAGCAGGTCTCTTGCTAGGATGTCTAGGGGCCTGTCGCTGTGGATGGCGCAGAGCATGCATGGGAAGAAGCCAAAGGCTCTCCCTCAGACTCACCACACATTCACCGAACCCGGATGCCGAGTCTAGGGAAAATTCCCACTTGCTCAGCGGGCTTGGGCGCAAGGGTTCCAGGGAGTTGTCGGGTGAGTCAGCCTTGTATGTCTCAGGCTGCTTGCTCACTTGGCGGTCTTGATGGTGGGGACCCTGTGAGCTTGGGGGCGTGGCCTGTAGGGGTGTTATAGTGGGCATTCTTTTAACCTTTCCATCTCTGTTTCTCACTTTTTTATGTCTTTAGTCGCAACATACATATTTCAAAGAATCTACCTCTGCTACCTCTCAGGCTCTCTGTGATATTCTCTCACAAGTCAAGCGTAGTGTGTTTGGCTGCGTGTTTCCTCCCATTAAACAACTGGTATATTCATTAGGACTACGTACAATATGTATGACTTTCAAACAACCAAAGAATGGACAGCTTCTTTGCATCATTTTGTATTGAGACATCTTTTGAGAAATGTTACCAGTCCAATTTGTGGTTAACAGTCCAGTGGTTAATACAAGAGTATTGCTCTCTTATCTTGTTATATAGAACATTTTTTTTTCATGTGAGCACACTGCAGTATAGTGGAAACAAAGCAGAACTTGGATCATCTTTTGACTTCCTAGTCTGACTTATTATGTTCTAAAATTTCATTTGCACATTGGCAACAATACGTAATTCACAGAGATATTCTGACAATTAAATAAAATGATGAAGAAACATTCGACATAATGTAAAACATATATGGAATTGTGCTGAACTGTTTTTTAATATCTTTAACTTTATTTTGGAAAAAACATTTTTATCTTCTCCTCATTGTGTGTAAAAATCTTTATCTCACCCTTAGAGAGATGTACTTATTATATCACTTCATATGGATGAAAGATTTTAAAGAAAAACATTGAGGTTATTCAAAAGGTCTTCATGGCATTGATAAATGGGTCTTTTGTCCAATATAGATTTCCTTGATCACTGCAATGTTCATTATAGAAGTACCTCTGTTCTATTATCTTTTACAGTTTTGTCCTACAACAAAGGAAATCAAAGCACCAAAGTTCAATTCAGTTCACTGAAACTCTAATCTAACTACACTAAAACAAAGAGTCAGAATCAAGAGTTCTGTCTGTAGCCACTCTCCTATTTCAGTCCATTGCATGTTGTGTTATCACTAATACCACTTCTACTGCCATGTTAGAGGGTACAGAATCCAAGCAACTGGGAATTTCTCCTCTTCCCTGCTTCTTTTCAGATGGACAGACCTACAGCTCCCCACCCTCAGTGACCTTGCATACCGACACAAGGGACAGCACAATGGAAATCAATGAGCTCTGAAAGATCTATTAGCTTCAATAATCGGAGAACTCTGGGGAATCAGGTCCTATTGTTTCAACAGAGAAAACTTTTTGAAACAAGGAGCTCAGTGCTTTAGTGGATGTAGGAGAATTACTAAGCTTGTCTACCATTTTTCCAGAGGTGAACTTTTTCTGCCTGGAGGGCAGAAAACACAAATCAAGGCATCAATAATGACATTAACCTCCATAATGACCATCATGATAAAATTCTTATATTCAACAGGTAAGTAATCACCAAATCTCACATGAGCTTCCTTTTGAGGAGGCAGTTGGAAGAGTAGGAGGGCCACAGGGCCAGCATAAATCAAATTTCTTTACATTATTTAAGCAGTGACATTATATGGTTTCAGAAGTATTCACAGACACATTACTGCCACAAGGGCAAAAGAATTACAGGCTGGGATTATCAAAAAAGGCTTCACATGGCAGCATTAATGGAGTGAAGTAAAGGAGTACCCCCAGAAGTAGAATGTGAAATGCATGGAGGGATATGGAGGGCATGGAAAAGGAGAAATGACTGAGGAAGAAAGTCGAAAATGGCCCCATATGGTTGTGACCTAGGGTTCTCATGGTGCAATCTCAGGAGACTAACCCAGAGGATCATGGTAAAATTATAGCAGGATGTGGGAGCCTGGTTGAGGAGATCAGATTTCACAGTAGGGATGTAAAAATCAGTGAGAAGCCATGATCTAGAAAAAGGACAAAGGAATGCTGCAAGATTGACATAGAGGGAGTGAGCATACTTCAGACACATTTTGTGAATAAGGAAGGCTCTCTATGTGAACTGTAAAGAAACAAAGCATAATCATAAGTAAACAGAAAAAACCTATGGCATTATACACATTAATTAGAATGAGAAGAGGAAAGAAACAGAGAACATATAGAAAAATACGTGAGAAGCTGTAATTATTTAGATATATGGGTTTCTAACTTGTTTCTCTCATGGGTATGGTAATTTTCTCCTAACCCCTCTCTACTGACCCTAATTCACCCCTTTGTACCGATCCTAATTAATTTGCTTTGAACAATCGCATTCTACTTCCCCACAAAAGAAATAAGCAGATGGGCCCATTCTGGGCTTAAATTTGTACTAGGTCCCCATGTTATGTTCCTGAGACTGCAGAGGACTGTCCCTTGAGATAATGATATGGTAAGCAAGAGTAAGAGTGCAGTCTTGAGTTATAATTTAGGAAGAGAAGGTCTTAGAACTTTATACATCCTTAAAACAAAATGTCCTTTTAAAAAGAGAAGTGTTATTATTCAATTCTTCAACTTTTGGGCTAGAACTATCTTAAAAATGGTCTTTCTTAAAAATGTAATTTTGGTTTTTCATTGATACACTAAATAGGTGTCCAGTTGTTCTTGAACTTTGAAAGTTCTTCTTTTGCTCCTGCTTCTGCTTCATCTTTGTCTTTGTCTTCTTTTTTGGTGGAACTAGGGATTGAACTCAGGCCCTTGTGCTTGCAAGGCAAGCACTTATTCTATTGAACTATTTCCCCAGGCCTGTCCTTGATCTTTGCTTGCTTACTAGCAGCAAAAATCAGAAAATTATCAAAATGTGATGTGGGGTTCTAGTCACCCTGAAATGAATCAGCTAATTAAATTAATTTTATCTTTGTATGCTGCTTAGACCAATTAAGTCACTGAAGCAATCGCATCAGAATAAATCAACCACATTGTTACATAATTCTTTTTAATAAACAGAGTTATAATTATATGAAGGCAATTTTGAAGATACCATATGCTACAAAGCAGAGAACCCAATTTATTTCATTGATTTGGAGAGACAAATTCACCCATGTGTAATAACTTTTATCTTCCAAATTTTAATTCACGTTGCATAATAAATTTTGAAGTCTCTCTCTTGCGTTATAGATCACAGTTAAAATTAGTTTCAATAGAGCTAGAGACAGGGATCCTGTAGGTTTCTGCAGGAATCTGTGCTGCAAATTCTGCTGAAGCTATGTTGATTCCTCTTTTGAGAAAAGTCAATGTAAATAGAGATGTGAGTGGCAGTGGGATGGGAAAATGTACCCTGCTATAGATCCTGGCAGGGAAAAGCTATGTGAGGATAATCTCTTTCCCACCTCTTCCTCCACACTTTCTTTGCAAATAATTTCCTGATGAAAATGACGTATTTCATTTTTTAATTTTAGTTTTACTTTTTTTGTATTTCAAGGAAGGATCTACAGGGTGTTGAGGATCTCACTACTAGATTGGACCAGTAGTAATGTGCCTGTTTAGAGCCTCCCAAAGGCTAGGATCACAGGCGCTCATCACCATGCCCAATCTCAGTTGCCGTCTCAGTGCTTTATTTTTAATTAATATATATTTATTAATTTATTTATTATGTATTTAGTGCAGGGTCTCAGACCCACAGTAACACTCCTGTTTTCAGCCTCCTTAGCATTGGACTTAGAGGTTTGTGCCACTATGCCGGTCTTGGTGTCCAGCTCAGCATACCTAGGGGTAGGGCCGGGGCTGACACAGCATGTATTTTCAGGGCTCAAACCCCAGTCCTTGTGCCTGCCTAAGAAGGCACTTTGTCCACTGTGCTATTTTACCAGCCCTGAAAATGACTTATTTTTAAAGTAGAACAAAAATTTCTCTCAAAGGATCTGAGAAAGCAAGTTAAGACACATTTGTTTGACAATTTGGTCTAATTCTCCATGAATGTTGTGGACTTTTCAACATTTCTGTGCATAGGAGAGGATAAGTAAAACCTGCAGGGAGAATTAGTGCAAAGTGAAATGCTGTTCAGAAACAGTTATCTTCAGCCAAGACAGTGATGGCAGAGCTGGAAACTCCACCAGGCCAAGAGACAGAGTGTGGGTACAGCCTCACACTCACTCATTTAGCCACTCAGTCAGAAAGGTTAGGTGAAAGTGCTTGAGAGCTACTCTGGCTTACTTCCTCTTTGAAGTGATTTTAGAGAATACTGAAAAGCAGTGAACAGAAATCCACTCTACTTTTATTTCCCTCATATTGCTCAACAAGGAAATTCTCAAGTTGTTGGATCCAACAATCTCAGTGATTTTAGAGAAAGATTTTTAAAATATGAGTATATTTCTTGACCGAGGATGACAAGAGGTGTTGTAGTTCCACTCATAAGTCCAAGCACAAAATAGCATAAGGATGAATATTGTAATTGAACCAGGAAAAACTTACCAGACTAAAGCAGAAATAAGTAGCAAAAATTGGCATAAAAGCAAGACATTTAGTGGGTTATGTACTTTTTCTGTTTGTCATATCTCAACTTATCCTAGGTCCCTGCTAGAAATAACTTAGTTATCACCTGTATTTTCTCCAGTTTCCTTCCTGCTTTAACCTAATTAGATGCACAGTAGACAGAAACAGAAGATCCCGGAAAGGAGAGATCCATACTGCATTTGATTTGGGACTTAATATGGAGATTCTACTGTGGTAAAGTACACTCTTCCTAATTAATGGTTATGTCTTCCACAAAATTGAGCACACTGCTTTCTTACTTAATGGGCTTGCAGTCAGTTCCATGCTGTCATTATCCATGACTCTGGCCAACTCTCAGCATTCCAAAGGAAAGCATAAAATGTGGTTCAAATTGAAAAAAAAATCATCACTAATTATTAATCCCAGGAATAATGAATCTTGGACTTACAATCCAGATTGTTTTATTCATCTCACACAGCTCCAGGCCTGGGTATCTGACAACCTCCCAGACATGACATACATCTGAGCTAATAGATAATTATCTTTGAGGCACTTTGCTGAATCCCCAGGAAGTATGGAGTTTTACTGAAAACTACATAAATTGAGATTCTAAAGGGCTGTATGACTGTCATAGGAGGAATAACTGACAGTTTTTTTTTTCTGAGCAATTTAAAAAAGAACAGGGTGACTTCTGGCTCACTTTTGGTTGTTGGTTCAGTGCATGGTTGGCTGACGCCAAGGCAGAAATGGCATGGTGAAAGTGAATGGGAGAAAACAATCTGTCCACTCCATGGCAGCTGACAAATAGTGTAAGTGGAAGAGTCAAGGACAAGGATGCACTCTTCCAAGTCATACCTCTAGTGACCTGGTCTCTTCCGATCAGTTCCTAACTCTGAACATGAGATTTTTGGAGGTTATTTTTGGGGGGTGATATTGTAGAGTTAAGCCATAATATTCCACCCTTGGTCACTAAAAGGCTTATGTACAACTCATTACAAAAAGTGCATTTAGTCAATCATTAAGAATTGACAAAGTCTGGCTGGGGAAGCCAGATAGCTCAGTGGACTAAGGTGCTTGCTTAGGAAGGTGCAGAGACTGAGTTAGATCCCCAGCATGCTGCATTGGCCCCACCCCAGGGCGCACTGAGACCACGAATGAGACAGAGCATTGTGGCATGTGCCTATAATCCCAGCACTTGGGAGGCTGAAAACTGAGGGATCACTATGAGTCCATGCTGTGTAGTGAGACCCTATAAACTCTGTGCTAAATACATTAAAAAAAAAAAAAAAAAAAGAATTGCTAAAGCCATTTGGATGTATGCTTGTAACCCAACACTCTGGGAGGCTGAGGCAAGAAAAATGCCACAAGCTTGAGACCAGCTTGGGTTACATAGTGAGAAACTGCCTTTAAAAAAGCGATAAAATTGTAACAGTTTCAACAGTGCTGAGAGTTCAAATTAAAAATATCCTTTGAGACTAAAAGCAAACTTTCAGCAGCTAGTCCCTGAAAAAAAGAAAATTAAACACTTCCAACATACAATGAAATAAGGTATACATTTCCAATAAAAAATTGAGGAAGAAGAAAATGGAGAGAAATTAGATCAAAGCAAGATGGAAATCCATCAGGGCAAATATTAAAATATTGTGGTTGCTTGTCTAATATCTGCTTAGATTGTGGTAAGATTTGAGCAACAAAGGCAGCCCTACCTTACAGACTTCCTGGCTGCAGCTCAAACAGCCTCTGTCTTTGGTTGGCTCTGCTCACTGTCTGCAGCTTTCCTCTGGAGATGATCCATATTCCTGGCATTTTCAGCATTCTTAAATCTCCAGCGCACCTTTGACTACATTCCCACAGCTTTCATGAGCTTCTGGCAGAAACTGAGATTGTGTCACACATTGTTATCTAATATCTCGGGTCTCCTTTTGATATCTAGGTGGAGATTTATGTGACTGCATAGCTTTTATACTACACATACTTGAAAAATCAGCATGTGAATAATGCCAAGATCGGCTGCTGCCTTGAACACTAGCTGGTCCCTTTTGGCTTATGGCTTCAGCAGACTTTGAGTGTATGGATTGCTCTTTTCTTTGTTTCATTTTTTTTTTTTTTTTTTTTTTTTTTTTTTTTTTTTTTTTTTTTTTTTTTTTTTAATACTGAGAAACAAATCCCTGGGCAACCCCTGTTAAGTAGGATACACTAGGACTGTCTTCTCAAAGCAACTTTCAAAGGATTTGTACCTTTCCACCTGAGAAGGTGGAGTCTTGTGAATTTCTAGGGTATCTTGGAGTCTATCTTTCTTACTGTCCTAATGTAAGTACTTGACTTATTTTTAAGATGAGTGTTTAGAGAAACCATACTCTGCATAGCGCCAAATTTTCAGGTTCTTCCTTTCTAGTAAAACTGCAGACTTCACATACACTTTTGCTCCTGATTCTTATTGTAGACCTGGCTAAAGTAATGCTCCTATTGCAGACTGAACATTGGGCTGTCTTGAAACTTCCTTCACCATGTTAATTAGTGTGCTGCCCATAATCTTAGTGTAGGTGAATTTTATGTCAGTGCAGAACTTGCACAGCCTCTAGTCCAACTGCCAATGGAGAACTTGTTCCCAACTGAAATCATTTTGAGCCTGACCTTTACTGTCCACATTCATAATTAGCATTCTGGTCTTTTGAGCTGAGGAATACATTCCACTAAGTACTGCTCAAATGTTCTAGGTATTCTCTATCTTGTATCTTCAAATTTTTCCAAATACCTTCTCCAAACAAGTTCCAAAGACTTCTGAAATATATAGTCAGTTATATTTCTAGCAATGACCCCTCTCCTGCTACCATATATCCTGTATTAGCTACTTTCCTGTCGCTGCGACAAAAAAAATACCTGACAACCACAACTTAATGGAGGTTTATTTGGATGTTTAAGTAGGTCTGGTCCGTGGTCTACTGTCTTTAAGGCAGAAATAGCATGGTTAAAGCACATGGCAGGTAACAGTGAGGGAAGGAGCTGGGCATGACAATACACCTTTCGAAAGTATGGCCCCTATGATTAACTCATTCTGGGAAGGTTCAACTTCCAAATATTAAACTTCAGGGGACACTTTAGAACCTAACTGTAATTAGAACTTTTGCATGGAGCGAAGGCCTCTTAATAGTTCCTAACAAAAATATAAAAGAAAAAAATGCTTTTGAGTAGTGAAGACATGAATACAAGTCTTATGGAAACATAATCAGAATGTATTTCTTTTCCAGAAACACAGAATCTTCATGATACAGACAAACAGGAGAGACTAGATGAAAGGCTCTCAAAGAGGAATCCAAACGAGAAGTGCTGAAGCTTCAGGAGGCAATGTGGGTCAGCTGGTCTGCCCTGAGGATTCCAGGTGTGTGGGTAGTGTCCAGATAAAACTCAGGAGAACTAGGTTACCTACAAATTCTCTATCTATGATTGATTTTGATCTGCTATGTTATAAGCCATAGTGTTTACTCCTTTGGATAAAAAACAAAAAGCATTAGTTACAAAAGTTTGTCAATTTCTAAATTTCACTTGCTAATATTAGTTTTATCTAATTGTACTACTGTAACCATATGTTCTTTTGCAATAATATCAAGAGGTGATTGAGTAATAACTTCACCAAAGCCCTATACTGAAGGACAGAGAACAGTGCCAAATGAAAACTAATATCTCACTCTCAATCATTAGAGAAGGAAAAATCTTGGGACATACACAAAACAATAATCTCTGACAAGGAGAGACACCTGAAGAGGTTCTGGTCACAGTGATACAGCTACCTATCATCAAAATTACACCAAAAAATTACAAAGATGAAAATAGTTCTCTCTGAAATAGGAAATGACAAAACAAAGGAACAAAATGCAATCTCAGGCCCCAAGTCCACCCAGAACAAACGCAGAAAATATCAGCATAGAAGAAATTGGAAGTCACACACCTGAAATATCTGTAATAATAGCAAATAAAGTATAGAAACAACTGCAGAGAAGTATAAAGGAAATAAGATAAAAAATAATCTCCCATGTAAAAAAGAAATGACAACTATAATGAAAGAATTACTGAACATATCAGGTCTTGACTTTTTGGCTAGTGTGAAGTGTGAAGAATTACTGAGCATATCGAAAGAAGACATTGATAAAAAAAAATAGAGGAGCATAGAAAGATGATGGAAACCATGAATGAGCAATACAGAAAAGAAATAGAAGGCACGAAACAGTTTCAAAGAGATATATAGGAAATCAAAAACTCCCCTAAAAGTTAGCAAAACCATTTGAAACAAACTCAGAAGAAACATTCAGACCTTGAAGAATTTGGCTAGTGACCAAAAATGGAAATAACTCTTAAAAACAACAAGGAACCAGAAAATAAAATTCAACAACTACAAGATGAACAACATAAGACTGATAGGCATTAGTGAAAAAGGAGCCAACACCAGTGGCATAAAAAGAATATTTAGAGAAATAGCAGAAAAATTCCCAAGTATGGGAAACAACCTGACATTCAGAAAATCAAAGCATACAGAACTCCAAATAATATCAACCCAATTAAAAATATGCCCAGAAATACAATAATTAATATCCTAGAAATTAAGCACAAGAACAAAAATAATAAAAGCTGATAGAAAAAAAGAAACAGATCACATTTAAAGGAAAGCCCATCAGAATTACAACAGAATTCTCAACACAAACCATCAAATCAAAAAGAGCATGGAGTAAAGTATTTCAAGTCCTACAATAAAATGACCTCCAACCCAAATAGATATATTCTGCAAAACTCTTTTAAAATTAGCAAGAAATAAGATATTTCCACAATAATGAACAAAAAAAGAAATTCATGATGACAAATCAATCATATAAAGACTACTGAAAGATATTTTAGAAAGGGATCAAAATGACCACAATTCCAAGAATAACATCAGAGGGCCCATGGAGATAGCCCAGGAAAGCACAGGGTGCTGAGTTCAATCCCTGGTATCGAAAAAAAATAGGAAAAGAACAACATCAGAAAAAAAACTATAGCACAAACAATTGAACACAGGAAAAGTAGAGTTTCTCAGCAGGAAAATAACATGACAAAGATAAGCCAATACATATCAATAATAACTGCCAATGTAAATGGACTCAACTCATGAATTGGAAATAATTTGGCAGGTTGGATCAAGAAACAAAATCCAAAAATAGCCTATATATAAGAAACTCAATAGGAAATTCACAAAATAAGGGTCAAAAATGGAAAACAGTATGCCATGTACCAGAAGCTCAGGAAAAAGTAGGGTCAGTTATTCCTTTTCACAGACAATGTGAACTTGAAACCAGGAATGGTCAAATGAGATAAAGTCATTACATTCTTGTTATGGGAAAACTTCAAAAGGAAGAGATAGCCGGGCGTGGTGGCGCATGCCTGTAATCCCAGCACTCGGGAGGCTGAGGCAGGAGGATTGTTGTGAGTTCGAGACCAGCCTGAGCTACAAAAGTGAGTTTAAGGCCAGCTTGAATTGCATAGTGAGACCCTGTCTCAAAAAAAAAAAGACAAAAAAAAAAAAAAAAAGGAAGAGATAATAATCATAAATATGTCTGCACCAAATATGGGAGCACCCAATTATATAAGACAAATTTTAAAGAACAAAAAAAGTTTAACAATAAATAACACAATGCTGAAAGGGGTTTGATACCCTATTATCTCAAAGAGATAGGTCAACTAGACAAAAAAATTAGCAAAGAGGGGGCAGAAGTGAAGCAAACCTTTGAGCAAAAGGACTTAGTGGACATTTGCAGAGTGTTCCACCTAACAATATCTGAATAAATATATTTTTCAGATTCAAATGGTATGTTCTCTAAAATAGACCACGTGCTAGTCCACAGATTATGTGTAACAAAACGCAAGAAAACTGAAGTGATCACAGGCATATTATCAGAACTGACTGAAGCAAAACTGGAAATTAATGATAAAATAAAACACAAAACTCCAAAAACACATGGAAATTAAATAACATTCTCCACAGTAACAATGGGTTACAGTTGAAATTAAAGAAGAAATTAAAAAGTATCTACGATCTAATGAAAACTTCAACATAATTTGTGGGATGCAATGAAAGCATTTCACAGAGGGATTTTTTTTCTATATTTAGGACAGGGTCTACAGGATCTTACTATGTAGGTCTGACCCATAGTGATTCTCCTGTTTTCAGTCTCCCAACTGCAGTGATTACACGTGCTTGCCACCACTCCTGGTCTCAATCACCATCTCAGCATGCCCCATGGGCAGAACCGGCATGGCATACAGGGCCTGAACCCTGGCTACTGTGCTCTGCCAAAGCAAGCACTTCAGTCTGCTAAGCTATCAGACCAGTCCTCAGTCAATACACACATTAGGTAGTGAGACCCTGCATGAAAAACAAAACAAAAAAACTAAACACACACACACACACACTAGGAAAACATAATGAGAACAAATAAATACTCTATTGCTGCACCTCAGTCTTTTAGAGAAAGAAGAGAAAATCAAACCCAAAGCCCCAAGAAGGCAGAGAATTACAGAGTAGAGCAGAAGTAAATGAAATGGGGACAAATAAAACAACACAAAGAAATAATAAGTTAAAAAGCTGGTTCTTTGAAAGATAAAATAAAATTAAAAACCCTTAGTGAATCTCATCAAAAAGAGGAAAGAAAAAACTCAAATTCAAGCAATAAGGAATGAAAAGGATGAAATTACTATAGATCCTGCAGAAAGTCAGAAGATTATCATTACCAACTTTGAAAATCTTTACTCTAACAGAATTGAACACACAGGAAAAAAAGAGACGGATTCCTAGATAGCTACAAATTACTAAAACTGAATCAAGAAGATGAACTGAATAATTCAATATCAGCCAATGAAATTAAAAATGTAATAAAAATTAGCAACAAAGAAAATCCCAGGTCTTTATTAATTCAAAGTTGAATTCTACATGAAACTTAGAGAAGCATTAATCCCAATACATCTCAAAATTTTCAGTGAAATTGAAAAGTAAGAAATATTCCCTATTTCATTTCTGGAGGTGAGTATTACACTGATACAATAACTGGAGAAAGACACTATGAAAAAGGAGAGTTACAGGCCAATGTCCTTCATGAACATAGATTTAAAACTCTTCAATAAAATACTAGCAGATAGAATGCAACAAATCAACAGGAAAATTATACACCATTAGCAGGTAGGATTGATCCCAGGGATGAAAGTACAGATGGTTCAACATATGCAAATCTATAAATGTAATACACCATATTAACAGAGCCAAAACAAAAACCACATGATCATTTCAATAGATACAGAAAAATCCTTGGACAAAGTTCAAAACTCAGTCATGATAAAAGCTCTAGATAAAATTGGAATAGATTATCAATTTGATAAAAGCTATTTATGACAAACCAACAGCCAATGTCATTCTGAATGGAGAAAATCTGAAAGATTTTTTTCTCTAAAATCAGTTACAAGACAAGGGTATTTGCCACTTCTATTCAACACAGTTCTTCAGATATTATCAAGAGCCATTAGACAAGAAAGAGAAATAAAAATAATAAGAATTGGAAAGGCACAAGTCAAAGTATCATATTCTCAGATGACATAATCCTTGACATGGAAGACCCAAAAAACTCTACCAGGAAACTCCAAGAATTAATAAACAAATTCAGTAGCATAGCAGGATGCAAAGTCAGCACCCCAAAATCAATAACATTCTTGTACCCAGACAACAAATTCACCAGGAAAGAAATTAGAGAAATAATGCTCTTCATAATAGCATCTAGAAAATAAAATAAAATACTTAGGAATTAATCTAACAAAGGAAGTAAAAGATCTATATGATGAAAATTACAGGGCCCTGAAGAAAGAGATTGGAGAGGATTTCAGAAAATGGAAAGATATTTCTTGCTTCTGGATAGGAAGAACCAATATTGTGAAAATGGCCATACTTCCACAATTATTATACAGATTTAATACAATCTCTATCAAAATACTGTGGTTGGGGAGATAGCTCAGTCGTTTAAGTACCTGCCTATCGAAATACCAAAAACACTTCACAGATCTAGAGAAAACATCCCTAAAATTCATTGGAACTAGAAAAAACCTAGAACAGCAAAGGCAATCCTAGGCAATAAAGGCAAGGTGGGAAGCATTACAATCCCTGACTTGAAGCTATGTTACATAGCTACCGTGATAAAATCAACATTTTATTGGAAAACAAAACAAAACAACGAAGTCTGAGGATCGATGGAATATCTAACGAAGATGCAAGAACAAATACAAACACACTCAGCAACCTTATCTTTGACAAAGGGGCCAAACATATTCACTGGAAGAAAGAGCCTCTTTAACAAATGGTGCGGGGAAAACTGACTTTCCACATGCTGTAAACTAAAACAAGACCTAGGTCTATCACCATGCACTAAAGTAAAGTCAAATGGATTAAAGGGGTCTGGAAAGATAGCTCAGTAGAATAAGCACTTGCCAGACAAGTACAAGGGCCTGAGTTCAATCCCTGACTCTAGAAAAAAATTAAAAAATGGATTAAAGATCTAAACATTAAATAATCTTCTGGAAGAGAAAATAGGTGGAAATTTTGAAGATATAATGAATGTAGAGATTTCATGAACCACAACTAAACTGTTTACAAAATAGTTCAAAGAATCAACAACTGGGATCTCAAGTAATGGAGAAGTTTCTGCACACCAAAAGAATTCACGAACAGAATGAAAAGAAAACTCATAAACTGGGGAAAAACTTTTCTTTTTTGGCGCAACCAGGGATTGAATTCAGGCCCTTGCGCTTGCTAGGGAAGCAGTTATTCCACTGAGCCATCTCACTGGCCTCTTGGGGAAAAAAAAATCTTAAAAAGACTTTTATCTAGAATATACAAAGAACTAAAAAAATCAAGGATCAAAATTCAAAGAGCCAGTCCAAAAAAGCGCTTTTGAGATGAGCCCACACTTCTCAGAGGAAGAAATACAAATGGCAAATAAACACATGAAAAAAAAGTTCCACAGCCCTTGCCATTTGAGAAATGGAAACAAAAACAACACTGAGATTCCAATTCACCACAGAAAGTAGGGCTATCACCAAGAATTCCATCAATGACAAATGGTGGATGGTATGAAAGGAAAAAGGAAACCTTCTCTACTGTTGTTTGGAATGTAGCTTGGTACAACCATTATAGAAAGTGGTATGGAGACTCTTCAAAAAATGGTCAGAAGCCCCATTTAACCCAGCTATTCTCCTTCTGGGTGTTTTTCCAAAAGGACTGAAAGCATCATACAATGAATCTGCAACCATATATATATAGCAGTACAATTTGTCATAGTTAAATCTTGGAAAAAACCAAAATATCTATAACCTAAGGAATGGATAAAGGATGTGCTATTTTAATACAATGGAGTATTACTCAGCTACAAAGAAAGATAAACTTGAGGTCTGTATAGGTAAATGGGTGCAGCTAGGCACTATACTCATAAGTGAAATAAAGCAGACCTGCTTTTGTAAACTTCATATTGTAAGTCACCTTAGTGTAAGAACCTGAGAGAATAAATAAAATATGAAAGGTGCAATAGATATAGTAAAACAGAAAGAAACCTGAGATAAGGAATAAACAATGCAAATAAGGGAATGGGGAAAACAGGAAAAAAAGAAAGAGAAAAATCATACAAGTGTATATACGGGATAGCTGAGAAGGTTGCACTAATTTCCATCAGTTTTTTTGAAGTAGCAGTTAATGTTTAAAATTTTTAATGTGTCTAACTCTAAATGCTAATATCTGTAATCTGAGCATCGTTGAGGACAACAATGTGCGCTATAAGAACCACAGTTGAATACCTTCCATCTTGTTCTTTTAAATGTACACCATCTTTAATGCCTAATCTATTATTATTATACGCTTTAAAATTAGTTAAAATAAATAAAAAGGAAAAGGGAAAAAACCCTAAGGTTTATTGAAGAGTGAAGCTTCAATTGTTCAATCAATCTTACGTATCTATATCTGGTAGTCTGTGCAATAAATTTGACAATAACAATATGCAATATAACAACCATTGTTAATATTCTATTATTGTTCTGAAATTCTGCACCACTTTTTTTTCATATTCTTTGCTTTTGTCTTCGTTCATCATTTGCTCCAGTTTCTGTTTATGTTTTTTCTCTTTGAAATAAAAACATAGAGTTCAGTGAAAGAAATTCTCTTAGTAGAATAAAAGAGTATCTTCTGTGTTATCTGAAAAAAAAATAAGAAAAGAAAGTATTTCTGTGAAGAATTTTCAGGCCGGCCAGATAGCTCAGTGGATTAAAGTGCCTGCTTAGGCAGACACAGCGATTGGGGTCTTATCCCCAGAGTGCTGTGTCAGCCCTACCCCCAGAGCACACTAAGACTGAGATTGACATTGGACATGGTGGCGTACACCTGTAATTCCAGTGCTGAAACCAGGAAGATCACTACAAGTCTGATCTGTATAGTGAAACCTTGTAGATTTTGTACTAAATACATAAAGAATTTTCTGACTAGTAATTCTGGTGAATATTCATTTTAAAAATCCTGTTATGTAGCCGGGCATGGTGGCACATGGCTGTAATCCCAGCACTGGGGAGGCTGAGGCAGGAGTATTATTGTGAGTTCGAGACCAGCCTGAGCTACAAAGTGAGCTTAAGGCCAGCCTGAGCTGCATAGTGAGACCCTGTCTCAAAAAGACAAAAAAAAAAAAAAAAAAAAAAAATCCTGTTATGATGCAGAATCAGATAAAATGAAAGGATTTCTCTCAGATCCATGAGTATACAATGACGAAAATAGTTTCTTAAGTATGAATATTACAAGAGCATGACATCAGATGTACATATAGATAAACAATGCAAGTCTGCTTGGCTGAAGCTGCATCTGCTTTTAGCAAACAGGCTTCTGCCTTTGCTGTTGAGTCTTTGTCAAGTTACGTATATTTGATGAATCCAAGAAAAAGCTTGACTCCTTGAAAAATAGTCAATTTTAAAACTCTCTAATATTTACAGGGTGAACAAAGTGTTTCAGAAGTTGAGGGTTCAATGTTATGCAGGAAACCTAGAGACTTACCAAGAAAACAATGCTTTTATCACAACTAAGATATAGCAGTGATTAAAAATTATAAAACTTAATTGATCTCAGAAATGGCAACCACAAACATCAAGAATATTTGTATCATGCATTTTCGCTTTTCTATATGCATGCATATTGATAATTTAATGCAATAATTTCATATGTGCAGGCATATTCCATCTGATAAATATTTGTAACTCACATTTTAGAAAAATCATCAAAAGGTAATTAGAAATATACTTCTAGAAAGTTAGGATAGTGTTTAAGTATCAATGGCTGTGTCGGATGTGAGGGCAATCTGGCTGCGACATCTGTCACCCCATTGATCACCAGGGTTGATTCGGCTGATCTAGCTGCTTAGGCGGGTGTCCCCTTCCTCCCTCAACGATCCATGTGCGTCCCTCCCGAAGCTGCACACTCGGTCAAAGAGGACGACTATCCCCAATAGAGGAGGACCATTCCTCAATGGCTGTGACAAAGGTAGTTGATAAAATATAATTCTATAAGACATGGAGAAATTAGGTATCTACTTGAAATCATCTAGTAGACTTCCATGAAGAGGCCCATGACAGTGTGATGGATAAACGCTGTGTGGTGTAGCCATACAATGAGATGACATGGAATTACAAAAGGAGTGAAGAAATAACACAGGCTACGACATGAATGAGCCTTGACAACACGATGCTGTGTGAAGGAAGCAAGTTAGTAACAAGTATGTACTGTATAGCTCAATCATAGGAAATGTGCAGAATTGGCAGGTTAACAGAGAAGAAATTTAAGGGTTGCTTAGGACTAGAGAGGTTAGAGAGGAGATGGGAGAGTGACTGCTCAGTGAGTAAAAAGTTTCTTTTTGTGCTGATGAAAAGTTTGGAAATTACATAGGAGTGATGACAGCATAACTCTGAATATACCAAATTCACAGAATTATACACTTTGAAAAAGTGAATTTTGTGATCTGTGAATTATATCACAATGAAAGTGTTATAAAAATGACTGAAGCTATGGTACTATTTTAATTTTTTACCATATCTGTAAATGTCCTACTCTCTTTATGAAGATTAGTAGAAGAGTGACTTGATCATAATTAAAAATAAGGTTTAGTGAATGTAATGATATGAATTTGATTACAATGTGCCTATCCTTTTTAAGAATTTTGTGTTCATTAATAAAATCAGTGACAGGACTTCTTTAACCCATGCAGATCAACACACTAAGAACTGATGACACATTTCATAGAGGATCTCTTTTCTGTCAAAAAAATAAATAAAAGTAAAATAAGGCCTTCTCAGAGGGAAGAAGGGAGATTAAGAGTAATTTGTCTTTATGTTTGGTGTTGGTTCCACTATTTCACATTAATCTCAGAGCACTGTGTATCTAACTGGCCACCCTCAATAGTTCCAAAAGCCACCTTGTAGACTAAGCTTGTCATTCATATTATCAGAATCTTGGCATACCCTAGGAATCCATCAATTCCAGCTTCACTGCACATGCTGTGCCTTTAGTCTGCTCCCTGGATCACTGTTCTTCCTGTGTCCCTCCTTTTGAGCCTCTCTTGCTTCACAGACCTGCTTGGACATGCTTCCTCATCACTCTTCCTGGGTTCTGGACTTGAAGATCTACTTTCCTCCATGGTGTAATGGTTTTGCTCTTCTTGACCCTAGTCCTGCAGTGTGAGGACCATTATTTTCCCCCTTGATTGCCTGAGTGGAGACTGCTACTTCTAGAGCCTGCTTGCCACATCCCTGCCAGCATGCCATGAACAATAAGATGGCCATATGCTCTCGGGGAGTTCAGGACTCAGATATGCAGCCTTGAGGGTGCAAGTGTCAAAATATGAGCCTTGTTTTCAGCTCTCCAAGCAGGGTTGGCAGAGCTAAGGAAACAATTGCAGCTGTTGCAGTGAAGAGGGCACCGGCCAGATCTCACTGCCTCTGCTCCTCTTGGTTACTCTAGAGGATCCTTTCAGATTCTCCTTGCAGATTTGGTTGAAGCTGTGGATGGGCATAGCAGGCAGCCAGCTAACTAGAAAAGTTGAAGGAATAATGATTCTAGTCTTAAGCTAGAAAGAAAAAGCAGAGTGAAGAGTTACTCTCTGAAACCCACACAAGTCATAAGGCTTGCATCACATACTAATAAATTGCTTCAGATGTGGTTCTACAAAAATACTGTCACAAGCAAGGCATTACAACATCAACCTGGTAAATTTTTCTCCGACACATAGATGTATATGAAATAACAAATATTACTGATGTTAGACAGGTGTGCAATAGCCACTAGGTTTTCTACTTTCACACACTGTATAGACATGTCCTTTGCCTTTTTGTCATTTTAAATTAGGTTGTTTGTATATTTTCCTTATGGATTTAAAGTTTATACAGGAAGGTAATCCTGTAATGTAATCTAGAATTACAGAAACTTAGAGATCATCAAAGAAAATAGATAATCGGTGGCATATTTTATGGGGCATATACTATGGAAATAAATAATATTTGTTTCAAGGAGGAAATATCTTGGAAACAATGGGTTAAACAGTTACAGACAGATGTTCATAGTATGATTTGATTTATATAAGATTAAATATAACATCTACTGTACCATTTTACAGTATGAAAGTGGTTTAATTATAACTATGTTTTGTTCAGTTTGGTATAATCTATTACCACAAAATTATGAAAAGCATAACTACTTGATGACACACAAGCTTGATACTCCTCTGAGATGATATGGTCCACCAAGAGATGATTAAGAATCATCATTCACAGATTCCAAAATTCAAGGTAATTAGAGTTCAGCCACAGAGAATGGAGGCAGGGAGGGTGGCAGAGCATGCGTGAGCTCTTTCTTCTTGGACAGTTATCTGAATGGACTAACTGGTACATTGAGACCATTCTAGGACTGTGTGGGCAAGACATTACACAATTAGATTGCAAAAGTGGCCATGCCTACCAAATTCTGTGTTTTCATTAATTTTGACATAATAATAGAAATGCTTCGTACCTATTTGCCCTCTGCATGGCCTGCATCCATCCTTCTGATGTCTGCTGTCCTTATTTCCCACTAGAAACTCAAGAAATGATAAACTATTATTAGGGAAAAGAACATTCTGTGTACTGGGAAATGGCTCTTCAGTCTGTCTGCTGGGTACCAGACATAAGTTTAGCAGGTGAGAACATTCATGGTGAAAAATTAGTTCATACTCTCCAGGCTCTTTTACTGTATCTGACTTAAGCATATGGAGAACTAAAAGTGACTTTTGTCTGATTTTAAAGTTAGCCTGTAGCAGCACTTTGCTTCTGTGGCTAAGCTCTTCAGGGTGCCCAGCATGCTGTGCTGCTCATCCAACCAACACTACCACAGAGGAGTACTGTCAAGAAGGTAATACTCCTTGTCAACAAAAACATTGAACTGAACATATATGAAAGTGTCATACCCATCTGTGTTGCTCATGTCCTACTTATATTTGGGCTTTCTTATTTAAAGCTTCCTAACTCCATTAATTGCACTGCAACAATTTCACATTAGACCTCCACTTTTACAGGTGTTTTGCTAACCCTAGAAGATCCCAGAGACACATGTACATTCTTTTTTACATTTTTTTTTTCTTAAAGTATATTCTCTACAAAGAAATACGTTGCTGAGCAAGAGAGAACCAAAAACAAGTGCTTGTAGTGGTTAAGCTTATAATCTTGATTGGATTGCAGTTTGCTATGGGATTAGTAAAGCACATCTCATTGTGCCTGTGTGGGTCAAGGGGTGTAACTGCAGAGAACGTATCTTCATCTTGGTACTGTTTTTACTTGTTCTGCTTCTGGGTCACTGTGAAGTCAGTGGGATCCTTCTGCAGAGTCCTGCTATGTTGTTCCTACCTGGTAACTTGCAGACCATGGACTGAATCCTCTGAAACCATGACCAAATAAGCTTTTCCCTTAGGTTTGAGTGTCCCATATTTGGTCTCAGCAATAGGAAAGTTAACCAATACACAAGCATATGATAATAGCATGCCCAGCCCCAAACCTGGCAAGTGGGTGTCCCTTTCTTCCAAATCTTATAATAAACTTTGTCTTAAATATGTGTCAATTCAAATCCAGGCTTTAGTAAGTATATTATAGTCCTTTCCCACATAGGGTTAAATAGTTTACTTAAGATGAATCTCATTATTTGAGCCTCCTTCTACTGGCAGACATTTGGGTTGTTCTTAATTAGTAGTTATCACCAGTATTACAAAGAGAAGCATTCCTGTGCATGTATCATAGACATTCAGGCTTAAAAAGTTATGAAAACTCAGATCCTATGAAGCCTAAAGAAGATACGGCAGGAAAATAAAACTGATGACCTTATTATGAATCCCACAGGATAATCAAGTAACCCTAGGTTACTTGACGAGGAGCTGGTTTCTCCACTCTAGGAGGAACCTTTGAAGTAAGGGCATGGAGCACTGTGGAGGACCACTGAAGGGCCAGCTGAACTCTGTTACCCTAAGGCTTCTGAGGGATAAACAGGGCACATTCAGTCCTAATGTTGCCCTGCTATGGTGGTGAGACAACCGTGACATTAATGGATCCTCTCTGAAATATGCACCACTGTGATGCTGGAAGCCTTTCTACTTCCTGGCTATGTCTAGAAAGCGTAGGTGACAGAGAAGTGGCCACGAATGTCACTCACAAATATGGAAACACATTTTCAGATCTCTAATCTGGAGTAGTCAAGCACATGCATGCTAAACCCATCCTTCCTAGGACACATACCCAAATAGGAGAAATGGAGGTAGTAGTACTTTCCTTTCTTAACATTGATCAACTACAGAAATGTAGAGTAAAGCCTCGTGAACCTCTTTCCAGACTGCCACCCTCATTATCCAGAATTGGTCTTGACAGCCTCGCTTCCCTCCAGGTTCAGTGCACTGCCTTTGTGTATGCTGGTGGAGATTCAGGGTTTGCAATCATGTCCCCCCCTAGACCTTCATACCTCCCCCTGGGCCCTCCCTGTTTGGTAGGTACTTCTGGGCTTTTTTCTCTAGAGTGAATTTAACATCTTCCCTCTGACATGCTTTGTGCAATTAGGTAAGTAGGTCTGTGCTGGGTAGGTGCTAATACCAAAATAGGGAATCACCAAGTAAAAAGGGATGAGGAGCAATGAAAATTTGTTTCACCTCTCTGGCTCATTTTTCATCTATAACATGAGAATAAAATGGGTTATGACTATCTGATAATTAAGTCTCATGGTGTTGAACTAATAGAATTGGATTGGAAACCACCACAAGGACTGGTGGAACACAATTCATGTTTATGTGGTCATGGCAGCATAGCCCTTGGTACTGTATCTGGTCCCTTACTCTTTCCTCTTTGGCACCATTCCACTCCCCTTCTGTTTTCCAGCTGCTCTGAATGTGAGCCCTTCCTGCCAGGAGGCTTCTGCCTTGAAGCCAGGTAACCATGGACCAAATTTCTTTGAAACAAGAGTCAAATTAAATTTCTTCTATTTTTAAGTGATAGGTGTTGAGTGTCAGGAGTACTATGTCCCAGAGAACTATATGAGGGATGCTTGCAAAGCTTTTACCACATTCTGAGAGTGAGAGCTCATTAAAGTTAACTTGGTATCATCATTAGTGTCCCCTGCAATGGTCAGCACTGTAATGAGGCATCCTGGTGCCTGAAGAGGGATGGGCTGGTTTCTCATCCTGATCCAATCTTTGAACAGAAAGAGTGTAAAAACAACAAAAAGGTATGGAAGAATATGGTGCCATCTGAACAGAATTATTACTGAAATGGACTAAAAACAAGCTAGAAATAGAATATGCCCAAGTCTAAGATTTACACACACACACACACACACACACACACACACACACACACACACACACCGAGTAATATGCTGTGGAAAGTGAATTCACTGTTATTGGAAGAAACTGCCATATTAAATAACAGAAAACTTTTACTTACAGATTATTGGGTTATCTTTTACAAATTAAAGTTGGCACATTACTGCAAACCTAACAGTGAGAGGAACTAATATACAAACCAAAGCACTTGATGTTAAAGTAGGACTGACATGAAAATTAATGTGTTGTGGTTGGCAGGTTTAAAAATTACTTGGTGTTTATTTAGTAAAAAATAATTTAGTAGCAGTGGGTTTGGGATTCTGCTTCCTTCCTACTTTTCTTACCAAAAGGCTGCACTTCCTTAGGACTTGCTTCATAAACTGTTGCATTTGATTAACAGAATTATTGATAAACATAATACCTCATATATTCCCTTCTGTTTCTCTCGGCACTTTGATAGCTTTACATTATATTACCAATGTGTTTTTAAATTTTCTACCAGTAGATCTGGAACATTCAGAGAATAAATGTTCAGAGAGTAAATTCCTTCTTAAAAAAAACATTCAATAGAAGGTCAGGAATTATTGGGTTATCATCTGCCTCTTCAACTCAAATAAAATTATTTTAAAAATAAAAGGGTAGGGCTGGAGATATAGCTCAATGGCAAAGTATTTGTCTAACAGTACCACAAAAGATAGAAAAAGAAAAGACAGAAGAAATATTCAAAGATTTGAGGATAGTGACTTAAAACACAAGGAAATAAAAGAGTAATAATTTTACATTACAAGTAGTCAAGAGTATAATTGAGAATGTCAGGATAAAATAATAATTTTTACTGGCTTAAGACATTTCTTTTTTGGAAATGCCGGTCTAAATTTTTTCTCTCATGAGGGACAAATTTAAATGAACAAACGTTCTTGTCCAGACATAAGACTGATGTAAGCATTTCCTGGTTTCTAAATCAAATCACCAGCAGGGAGTGTGTCGCTTATATAGAGGGCTTGTTTTGATTTTTCATTTCACATCATGTTTAGAAGTCAAGTTGAAGCGAGAGCCTAAGACCAGACGTGTTCATTAACTCAAAGCCTCAGTGAAGACGAGAATACACTTCACTGATTAGAAAGCATCCAAGTTTGTACTTTTTTTTTCTTTGTCCAAAATAGAAAACATGCAAGTGATGTGTTGACAATGATAAGCAGGGTGAATTAAAGCTCCTACAGGATAAAAATAGCACTCCACTCTTTTGTTGCCACCAAAATGCAGGTCTTCTTATTTCATTCCTTTCCATGGTTAAGACTGTAGTTTTTTTCAACAGTCTACTGACTACTATGTAAAAAGGAGGTACTTTGTGAATGTGAAAGTTGTGTTTTGCTTTTCATTCCCATGAAGTTAAAAAAATAACTTCAATTATATGAAACTAATTTTAATTCAAAACACAGATATACAGTCCAAACATATCATGCAGTATAAGCAAATGAAAAATTTAATTCATGATTTGATGATATTAAAATAAAGAAAGCCCTTGAATAAGAGCAAATATTGTATCTAGCCTAACTGTAGTTTAAAAAACTTCATAATCTATCCCAAGGAGTAGAGCTACAAATGTGTCCTTGCAGGATGAAGACTCATTCCCTTTTCTTTTCTTTTTTTTTTTCTTTCTTCTCTCTCTTTTTTGAGACAGGGTCTTGTTGTGTAGGTCAGGCTATCACTGAACACACTATGTAGCCTAGCATGGCCTCAAACTCAAAGCAATCCTCCTACCTTAGCTGCTGGAGCGCTGGGATTATAGGCATGCACCACCACAAAGTCTCATTCTTTTGCTCATTCATGCACTCAGTTGTTGGGCAAACATTTACTGAGAGATGATACAAGTACAGATCCACCCTTCACTATGGAAGACATAAAGGAGAATAAAACATAGACCTCCCTGATGAAGGCTTTAAGGACAAGTGAATGATGACACATATATTGGCCAATAATATAACCTCAGAAGTTAAAAGGGAAAAGGTAGATCCATGCATAGCTCCCACATCTTGGAGACTACAACAAAAAGATGTAAATATTGCAGGATGTAGTGAGAAGAAACATTGAGACCCTCAATGCAAATTATACTAGCACTTCATTTTCTTGCCATAGGCTATTTTGTGGCTTTTCACAGAATGTAACTGAAGAAAACTGAATGATATTAAGGTTTACTGAAAACATTTTGTGTTCAAGCAAATATTCTTCCCTGAATACAATATAAATAATTGGAAAGAAAAAGCATTTTCAAGTTGTTTAGAATGCATAAGGGGCCAGGAGATGGCTCAGTAGAATAAGCACTTTCCTGGCAAGCACAAGGGTTTAAGTTCAATCCCTAGTTCCACCAAAATAAACAAAAACAAACAAACAAACAAAAATAGTTATTGATTGAACTAAGTTAAATAAAGTTTATTCCATTAAATATTTTCTAAAAAATATTTGCTACTTTAAGAAGTCTAGAATTAATTCCTATGAGAGAAACTAGGCCTAGTGATTTGAACAGAGGACTGGCAATCCGTTGACTAGTATTTGATGTAATCACAGAGTAATAACATAAAGCTCTCTGACTCTGGGGAAAACCCTCTAAAAATCTGTAATCTTAGGCTTTGTGCTAAGTTAGGCAAGAAGACCTCTTTAAACATCTCTCTCTGTAGCATAGAACAAGGTCTATGCTACACAGCTTGGACTCTTGGTGATCCTCCTGTGTCAGCTTCCCAAAACACTTCTTTTTGCTAGCATGGAACAACAAACATTACTACTGGTCATTCAGATTAATTTCCTCTTTTCAGTCTTTTATATTGGAGGCCATGTAACGTCATTTATTCCTTTAACCCTGTTAGCCCGCTAGTTAATTAATTTAGGTTGCTCTAATACTGTATTTCAGTATTATTCTAGTTTTGAAAAATTTAATTTTTAACTAATGACAAGCTCATTTTTCAGACCAAAAATATTTTTAGTGGAAGCAAATCTCTTCTTATTCTATTCTTTTTTAATCCTACAGAAAATCTCAGAAAAACTGTAGTTTTATTTGCATTCAGGGATAGAATCTCCTGTTTTATTATGCCTCTCTGAAAAGCTGTACTTTGTTAATACTAATCATTAGGGTAGGCATAAAGGCTTCTTGTTAAATCAGAAAACATTCAATGTTGTAATGCCAGGATGATCCTTAGTATCTTCCCTTTAAGTTTCATATCTTTCTTACTTGAACATTGCTATTATTCAATCTACTAATGCAAAATAATAATTAAGTGAGCATTATTCATTTTCTATTGTCACTGTCAGGGATTATCTTGTGTTAGATATTCCTGTCAGGCTTTCTCCTTTGCTTGTGTTTCAACTTAAGTGGCATCTAACACAGGACTTCTACTACAGCCTCTCAAAAACTGGGCCTCCCTGTGTCTGTTCACTCTAACCCCATGAGCTCTCTCATTATCCTGGATATTTCTCCTAAAAAGCATCCTTTATCATCTAGTCTTGGATGATGTACTTGTTATTTTCTGTCTGTCCAAATATAATGTATGTTCATAAAGTTAAGTATCCAGTTGTCAAATAAGCCTGTATGTCTGGAGGAACAGAAGGTACTTGGAAAAGTATTCATGCAAGAAATCAATGAGCAGCACAGATCGCACGTTAGAGAATACACCTCACTCTCTGACTGAACTCAGAAACACTGAAGAGCAAGATGAAATTTAGAGAGAATCTCAAGAATACTTCTCTTATTTGTAGAACGTGTCCTCAAAACAGATTAAAAATTGAGCATGCTATCATATACATGGAATACATTACAATGTGTTACAATGCTGTCTCAGATTTTGTTTTTAATCTGATTCAACCTCCACTTCATTGCCTTATGTATCTCTGAGATCATGTTCAAAAACATAGGTATCACCGATATTCCTTGATTTATCTCTCCACAACCTCTGTGATGTCTACGGGCAGTTAGTATTATATATTTAGTATCAAACATTACATTTAGGATTGAGAATTGCAGTGTAAATTCATTTTTCCTTATAAGTTTTCCAAAAAGAACTAGTGATACCCTGGTAAGAAAAGTATACTAAAATTAATTCTTAAAACTTGAAACAGGAGGCTGGGAGATAGCTCAGTAGAATAAACACTTGCCTTGCAAGTGTAAGGGCCTGAGTTCAACCCCCAGTTCCACCAAAAAAGAAAAAAAAAAAAAAAACCTTGAAATAGAATTAAGAAGGAGTAAACCAGTGCCTTAACAAAAAATATTTAATGTAATTGTTATTGTTTATCATGAAAGTTTTCACTGTCTTACCTTGTGGCCAAAAAAAAAAAAAAAAATACAAGGAAATTTGATTAAACTCTTATTTGTCTTGAAAAATTATACCACTTTCTTAGATAGAACATTCTCTTTTTTCAAATTCACAAAAAAATTAAGGAGGTAAAAATAAAAGACTTGAGGGGCTGGGGAGATGGCTCAGTAGAGTAAGTGCTTCCTTGGCAAGGGCCTAAGTTTAATCCCTGGTTCTGAAAAAAAAAAGAATTGATTACAGAAATTTCAGTCAATATAAAGATAAAATTTCTGATTGAAGGCACAGTTCACTCAATGCACAGTTATTTGAGTGTTCTGAATGCAGGATGCCCATCCTAGAACAGTAATAAAATTAAAATTGTAATAAATTAAAAATGCAATAAAATTGTGATAAAATTAAATTGTTTTAAAATTAAATTACTTTAAAAATAAAATCTGAGACAGCAACAATAAAGAATGACTTAATTCTAGTTAAGAATTTATATCTAGGGTGTGCTATATCTAAGAATGTGACAAGAAAATATAAAGAAAAGATGCCCACATGTGATTTCTTTTGCTCCCAAATCTAGAAAGAAGAGTATCACAAATGGCCCCCATTTCCCTTGATTTCATTGTCTTTATGTAATAGGAGAAATGCATTGTGCCTTTAGGATACTGTGGGGGACTGTATAAGATAAAAGCAGAGAGATGAATCTTTTTGGAATGGGATCAAGATGAGGAAAGGGGCAAAGAGAGAGAAAGTAAAGAATTCTAAAGTAAAGAACATATATGTCTTAGCTTCTTTTCTCCCTTTGCTGAGACAAAATAACTGACAACCACAATTAAGGAAGGGAAGGATTTTTGGCCCAGAGTGTGTGGAGGTTTCAGTCCATACTTGGCTAGCTTCCAGGCAGAGGGAAACATGGAAGAGTTCAAGGTGGCAGAAAAAATGGTAAAAGCATCAAGAGCAAAAGACAGGAGCAGCAGAGAGCAATCCTCCTCTCTGCCTTATATTGTATACAGCCCCTTCATTTTTTTAATGAAAAGAGAATAAAAAGAGCAAAAAAAAAAAATTACAAATGATACAGAGGGACCTAAGAGATGGCTCAGTTGAATAAAGGCTTCCATGGCAAGCGCAAGGGCCTGAGTTCAGTCCCTGGTTCTCTGCACCAAATAAATAAATAAAAATAAAATGAAATAAAAGAAGAAATGATACAGAATTTCAATAAACAAAATAATAGGATTTCAACAATGGTTGTTATATTGTATAATACGGTCTTCAAATTAGTTGTTTAGATTACCAGATATTAGCTAAAAATTCATTATAAAAAAATTTATAGAGGCCAGGGAGATAGCTGCTTAAGTGCCTGCCTGGAAAACACAAGGTCCTAAGTTCAATCCCAGGTCCTGGTACAAAAGAAAAGCTATAATAAATTAAAGAGAAGACAATAAAAATTTAAGTATGAAATGCTTCTTTCAGTATACTAGCAGAAGTCAAGAAATCAGCAGCACACCATCCACGCTATCTATCTATCTATCTATCTATCTATCTATCTATCTATCTATCTATCTATCTATCTATCTATGTACGCTTTTTCCCTTCTTTTTTCTTTGTTGTAAGAAGCTAAGTTATCTAAATATACTACAGGCAGTCAGACAGAACTAGATCCTCAAAGGGCCCAATATGGAAGGCAAGACAACTGTGAGATAGGCCCTCTGCTGTAGGCTGAGCTCAAGACAAAAGATTATACAGCTACCTTCTCTTAGTTCAGTGAGAAGCAAGTTTTGAACTAAAAGTGTTTAGACAAGATATCATGTCTGCATCTTGTACTATGAATAACTACTACAAAGACAACCATATGCAATGTTATTAATTATAGTATCTGCCCCACAAACCTGTTTTGAAACTATCTCACTGCTGCTTCTCAATAGAATTAATATAAAAAAATAAATAAATCAGCCACACACCTCTAATTCAGTGTCAATCACCTTGACAAAGCCCAGAAGGGCTGCTAACCCAATCCCCTACAGTAAAAAATGCCATTCTGTACTCACGTTCCCTTGCTGTGGGATTCATTTCCCCATTTAATCCCCATTTAATCAATTTTAGCTGAGCACTTGAACTTTTAATCTTATCAGACTATGTTTTTTTCCCCAGCTTGTGCCCATTTTGAGAATTCCCATGTTTCCCAGCTTAGACTTGCTTCACCTAGTGGTTTCTAAATCCCTTAGAAAAGGCAGAGTCCTTGGCAACCCACTTGGGTCCCCTTCTGTCTCTCTTGGACAGAAGGTTCCTTTCCTCCAATAAATATAGTCTGCTCTTAACCTCCCTTGTTCCTAAAATTCATTCTTCAGTTTTAGAGAACAGGAACTCATCCTAGATATCTTTCAGGTTAGGATTTTTTTTTCTGCTATATCAATTTTCCTCATTGTAAGACCCAGAAAGAGTGAGTAAAATCTGAAAGATACAATAGATACTGTGATAGGGAAAGGATGTATTCAAAGGGAAGGAGCAACTGGAAATAAACTTTTAATTTTGGATCAGTTCTAAATTTACAGGAAGTTGTAGATAGTAGAGTCCTCACATATGCTATGCCTAATTCTTGCTATTAGTAGCATTTTACATCATATATATATATATATATATATATATATATATATATATATATATATATATATATATGTATAAGCATTTTTGGTACTGGGTCTCACTACACAGCTCAATCTTGTAGTGATCCTCCTGCTTTTAGCCCCCCAAGGACTGGGATTACAGGTGTGCGCCCTCACACCTGGTCTTGGTCTCTGGCTCAGCATGCCCTGGTGTAGGACAGGTGCAGCATGTGGTAACAGTGATCAAACCCAGTCACTGTGCTTGGCTAGGCAGGCGCTTGGTCTACAGAGCTAGTTCACCGACCCCAGTACATTATCTTTGTTTTCATTAGTGAACCAATACTGATACATTATCATTATCTAAGCCTATACTTTCCAAATTCACTCATCTTTCTGTAGCATCCATTTTCTGTCCTGGGATTCCACAAAGATGCACATTAGTTGCTATGTCTCTTATGGCTCCTTTTGGTTATGAGTTTCTCAGAAGTGTCTCTGATAATGCTAATATTTTGAGGAATGCGGGTCTGATGTATTGTAAAATATCCTTTACAGGAGATACGCCTGATGTCTTTCTCATAATGAGACTGAGGTTACATGTCTGGAGGAGGAGCACTATGGAGATGGTATGCTGTTTCACCCTATTGTATCAAGAATGCAAGACAGGCATATCTATAATCTCATCACTGTGAGAGGCTGAGGCAGAATGATTTCTAGTTTGAGGCTAGGCTGTGTAAATTATGGACTTAGTAAGACCCAGTCTCAAAGAATTAAAAGGGCTGGGGTGTACCTCAGAGGTCCCAAGTTCAATCCCAGGTATCACACACACACACACACACACACACACACACACACACACACACACACACACACACAGAATGCGTACTGTGAACATGGTACTTTGAGGAGCTCAACCTTGACTTTGTGGCTGAGGTGGATCTTTTAGGTTTTTCTTCTTCACATTTATTTTTTCTCTTTCCTCTGAGCACTCTGTGCAAGGGGGTCAGTATGTGCAGTTGATGACTAAGGGTTGAGGAGTTATGCTCTTTCTCTGATGGTACAGTGTCTGTAAATCATTTGGAATTCTATATGGATGATTTGTTCATTTTCCCCTATTAGTTGAGTCAATATTTTGTGTCTTAGGTTATCATACAACACTATTTTATTGTTGGCAGTGTTCCAGTTTTCACTATTAAAAACCCTTTTTATTGGCTTTTGTGTCATTTAGGCACTGAATGTTTGCTTTTGATGTGTTTGAGGGGACTGGCATTTTTTTTTTTTTTGAGCATTTACTTTCTACTGTTATGCAATGCTTCTGGTTCATGTTCTATATTTACTGTCCTAGTTGTAGAAACAGGCATTTCTGCAAAGATCCCTGATTCTTCATATCAAAAATAGTATTAGACAGTGGACTAAGCACCTGTTTAGACAAACACAGAGACAATGGTTTGATCCCCAGCACTACGTGCTGTGCTGGCCCTGACCCTGTGTGCATTGTGCCAGGCACAGAGTCCAGGTGGTCACATAGGCCTGTAAGCCCAGTGGTGCGGAGGCTGAAAACAGAAGGATTCCTATGAGTCTGAGCTGCACAGTGAGACCCTGTACCAAGTAACATTTAAAAAATTAAAAAATAAAATAGTATTAGAACCCCAAATTCTGATGCATGCTTGTCACTACTGTGGAGTGCCTCCTCCTGGGCTCTGTTAGCAGGCAGAGCATGGAAACACGACATAAACATTGCATGTGTTGCAGTAAGATGTGAAAGCCCACACGGCTATAAATGTTTGCATGTGCAACCATCTCTATGAAAACTAAGCCAAACATGATTTTATGCTGGTGTCTCCAACTCTAATCTGTTACCACATAGATCTTTCTAGCTGCCCGTTTTTGATTATTTGCACACTCCAATTCCACAGTGAGAAATCTAGTTTCCATTAAACGCCATTTGTTTATTAATTTAATGGATGAGTTCCAGCATACCTTTATAGTAGAATAAGAATAGTTAATCCATACAATTATCAGAAACAAATTTATTAAAAGAGCACAGCTCTTACACCTTTTTACATTTACTGACTCTCCTCATTTACAACATTATTTAGGTCAACAAACTATTCCTTCCCCACTCCCACTTCAGCGAGGTTTTTCATGTACATCTATAATATGGCTACATTGTTCTGTCACATTATACATTCTATACATTCTATTCTGGGGTACCCTGGCCTCCTTGGTGATTTTTTTTCTAAAGAATTTGTATGCATGGTTTATTGTATGCTAGAATTATACAGTCTATAACAAATTTCATAGTATAATATCTACCACTACTGTAACAGAGAAAGTAGTTTCACTGCCCTAAAGCAGCTGTTCCATATCACACTAGTCTAACTCTCCTCCACCCTAAGCTTTTAGAAGCCAGTTTCACCTTTTCCTGAATGTCATATAATCAGAATCATGAAGTATAGCTTTCTAGGTATGTATTTAATATTCATCCATACATTTCAAGCTTCATAGATTTTTTAAATCTGAGTAATATTCCACTATAAGCAATGATATAAGCACTATAAGGTGATTATAAACAAAGGTTCTAGAAGTTTTCAAACTTATTAGGAATTCAACTTCTGGGTCATATGATAAAATCATATTTAGTTTTATAAGAAGCTGTCAAACTATATTCCAAAGTGGCTATACCATTTTGCATTCTAACAGTAATGAACAAGAGATTATGTTGCTGTGGATCTTCATCAACAATTGGTATTGTCAGGATTTTATTTTTCTTTTAACATTCTAATAGGAGTTCAGTGGTGTCTCACAATTGCTTTATACACAGATCTCTAATTTATGTGAAAATCTTTTACATGCTTATTTGCCATCTGCATATCTTCTGTGATAAGGTTCTGTGCAGATATTTTGCTGACTTAATTTTTAAAAATTTTGAGTTGTCTTAAAATTCTTGTACAAGCTGGTATTGCAGTGTACCAATGTAGTACCAGACCCTGAAGGAAGGAAGGAAAGAAGGGAGGAAGGGAGAGAGGGAGGAGGGATGCAGGCAGGCAGGTGGGCAGGAAAGGAGGGAAGGAGGAAGGTATGGAGGCAGCAAGGGGGTTGACTGCATACTTTGATATGAGTACATTATCAAACATGAGTATTTCTCCATTTATGGCTTTTCTTTTTATTCTCTTACTCTTCTGCTGAGAAGTTTTTAAATTTATTAAAGTCTCAGTTATTAAGTTATTAATTTCTTCTCTTCTGACTGTGCTTTTGAATATAAAAATGGTATCATCATATGCAAAATAAGGTTGAATTTCTCCTGCTTTGTTCTAGAAGTTCTAGGATTTTTTTTTTTTTTTTTTCGGAACCGGGGAATTGATCTCAGGCCCTTGAGCTCACCAGGGAATTGCTTATTCCATTGAGCCATATCCCCGGCCCAAGTTCTAGGATTTTAAACTGTATCTGTGATTCATTTTGAGAGAACTTTTGTGAAATGTGTAAGGGCTATGCTAGGTGTGTTTGTTCCACAAGGATGACCAACTGTTAGAAAAGATGGTTCTTCCTCCACTGGATTACTTTTGTTCCTTCTCCAAAGATCAGCTGACTACACATGATCTATTCTTGGGGGTTTTGTTCTGTCCCAATAATTTATTTGTCTCTTCTTTAAGCAAAAATCCATGATACTTTACATATGTGTCATACTGCCTAATAGTCATTATTCCAAATAGTGTGAGTCCTCCAATTCTGTTGTTTTTCAGTGTTATGTTAGATATTCTAGGTCTTTGCCTTTCTACATAAATTTTAGAGACAACTGGTATTGCACTGGAAAAAATTACATCCTAATAATATTGAGTCTTCAAATCCATGAATATACATTACTTTTTCCTTAATCAAAGCTTTGTTTTTTCTGTAAATTATATTTTTAAAATTATAATGTTAAATTTCAAAGGCTTTTTTTTTTTCTGGAATACAAGGAAAAAACCAAACGTTATATATTTTATTTATAGCCTGAAACCATTTGTAATTATTTGCTTTTCACAGGAGATTTGCAGCTGCTGTTGAGTTTTTGGAATTTTATTTTATTTAACATTTATTTATTTATTGGCCAGCTCAGCCTACCCTGAGGGCAGGGCTAGCACAGCGTGTTGCACCTGGGATCGAACTGCGGTCCCCTGAGCCTTCTTAAACTTACTTAAGCAGGATCTTTAAACCACTGAGCTACCTGGCTGGCTCCGAGTTTTTAGAATTTTAAACCTGTACAGTCACATGATCTGTATATGAAGGTAGTTTTCTTTTTCTTTTTCTTATTTTAAAAATATGAACACACTCTATTTCATGTTCTAGTCTTCTGTGGTAGAATTTCTGATACAGTGTTTATTGTAATCACCCTATAAGTATGTCAGCCTTTCATTACCAGGATCTGATCTCTTTCTGAGAACTGTCCCACTGATGAGCCTGAAGTATGATTTTTTGTTTTAGAACCAAACCACATTTCCTTTAGGATTTCTAGTGCCAGTTCCTTTAAGTACCCTTAAAATGAACATATTTGAGAAGCAATCTGGAGGCAGAAAATGCTTAGGATTTTTGGAAGTGATTTTGCCTATTTTTTTTACTTGCTTTGCCCATATTAATTTTCCAGCTAGTAGTTAAGATAGCAAACCAGTTAAGTGGATTAAGTGGTAATTTATGGGGAAGCATCAAGTTGATGGAGTGGTAGGCAGCAGAGAAAAAGGAGCTGTCAACCACAGGCTGGAATACAGCAATGTGAGGAAGACAAGGAACCAAATAGGTATCCTGGCCCCAGGAAGGGTCTGAAGCATGAATTGAAGCTCAAGGAGAAAGTAAAGAGAAAAACATCAGTGAAGAAGAAGGAGATAGGTAGCAGTGTCTTCTCCCTGAGATGGAACTCACAGCATGAGAACAGTGGCTTAAACTTATGGATTGTACTTGGTGAATGCTAACAACTCCAGAGGTCTCCGTGGAGAGATGCACCAGTAAGAGGGGAGGGGCAGATGTGAAGGATGGCACTGACTGGCCATGAGCACTAAGGGCTCAGTTGAGAGAGAGAGAGAGAGAGAGAGAGAGAGAGAGAGAGAGAGAGAGAGAGAGAGAGAGAGAGAGAGATTGGCTGTAAGTCAACTTGCAGAGGGGCCAGCTGAGATCAAGAGTGGCTGCCGGCTCCACCTAGAGGCTCCCAGTTGGACTCAGATCTGTGGAAGATGTGCTTGTGACTTCAGGCCAAATGAGCCTGGTTTCAGCCAGAAAGTTCAGGCTGAAAAGCTATTGATGGCTTCCTGGGATAGATAGGTGGGAATTAGGACTCTGTCTCCACAAGTTGTCTCCCAGTGATGGTACAGACAAAATCAGAAGTGGACTTTTTCTTTTTTTTTCTCTCTTTGGCTTCATTGTTTTGTTGTGGTGGGTTTTTAACCTTTTTTGTTTTTTCTTCCTTTACTGTTTGATCTTGTATTTATGAATTTTAATGTACTTTCTAGCCTCTTTGTGGTTGTGGTTCTGTTCTGTTCTTTTTATCACTTTCTTCTGTCCTTCCCTCCAGTGTTCTGTACCAGTTTCCAAAAGGCAGTGATTCCTCTGTGTCCTTCAGCCTTATTTCTTTTTTTCTTTCTTTCTTTCTTTCTTTCTTTCTTTCTTTCTTTCTTTCTTTCTTTTTTTTTTTTTGGCAGAACTGGGGATTGAACTCAGGTCCTTGTGCTTGCCTTAAGCCTTATTTCTAAAGCCTTTCTCTTCTTCCATTTCTCTATGTTCTCCCAAACTCATTTAAATTTTCACCCTTAATGGCAAAATTGACATATTAAAGACATATATTTGTGTATAATTTTCTGATTTGTTGTAAATTTTGTTATGTAACCACAAATCTAGTTCATATAGTTAAAGATGGCAAATTAATGGTTAATACAGTTTATCCACTTTTAAGCTATATCTGATGCTATTATCATTGATGATGGTAGCACTATAGCCAAAAAGTGGCATAATTTTTCTAAACAGTTGCTCTTTCTGGTACTCCAAGAGTGAATTGACTAAGGTCACAGAAAATACTGTAGCACAGTGCCAAAGAACCAGCAGCTGGAAAAAATAGCCAGCAACTTCTCATTCACAAAAAAAATGAAGAGGTATGATCCTGCCACAGACTAAAAGCTACACCTATAAGATACTTCTAATAAGCCATTGTTTCTTAAAGGCTCTAAACACTTTCAGTAAAGCAACCCAGGACAGGCAATATGCAAGCATTATTATGGGAATTGGACTGAAAAAAGAAAAAGAAAATGAGAAGATACTTAAAGTAGGTGAAATCCCAGATATCCAGATCACCAAATGCAATCTCAACGTCACTAACCTGGCTTTTCTGAAGTGGTAATAATAAAGCAATTGAATTAGGCTCTAGTAAAGTCAAATTAAAAATAATTTCTTAAGAGCTGGACATGGTGATGCACAACTGTAATCGCAGCATTCAGGAGATTAAGGCAAGAGGATTGTTGCAAGCTCAAGACCAGCCTGGGCTAAAACATGAGCTCCATGACAGGCCAGCCTGAACTGCAAAGCAAGAGCTTATCCCAAAAAAGGTGAAAGAAGAAGGAGGGGGAATTCTATAAGGAGTAGGAGGAAGAAGAGAAGGAGGACTAGGAAGAGAAGGACAAGGAGAAGTAATTTCTCATATAATTGCACAATGAAAAAATGTCTAGTGACTTTAGAGAAGATACAGGCAAAAATTTTAGAAGTGCTTAAGAAAATTGTGAAGGTCATGAATGCTCATACAATCCATGAGGCAGATTCAAAATTGTACTGAAATTATTTGAAACACATTAAGCTGATGTGAGGACAGAATCTCAGATACAGAAGACAAGCTTGTGTTAGCAATCATGAAAATAAAGATTACTTAAAAATTTCAAGGGAAAATGGGAAATCCATCCAGCAGCTGGTAGATGAGCCAAAAAAAAGAATAACATAAGCCTCATTGAAGTCAATGAAAAAGCAGGAGATAGCACACTTTATATATATATATATATATATATATATATATATATATATATATATATATATATATATATATATATATATACTTTTCTACCATCATGTAGAAAAGTTTCCTGGTAGAGAAAAGAAATTTGACATGAAAATAAGTAAGGAATGAAGAATTCCAATTAGCCACAATAAAGAAATCTGCAGGCAGGCATACCATAGTCAAGATTCCAGAAATTCAACATAAGAAGAGAATCATAAAAACTGTTGGGGAAATGAAACAAATCACCTATAACAGACAGCCTGTCAGAATCAGAGCTGACTTCTCAGCGCAAACACTTAGTCAAGGAGAGTTTGGAATGAAGCACTTCAAGTTCTAAAGGAAAACAATCTTCAGCCCAGACTGATGTACCCTACAAAGCTATCTTCCACTGATGGAGAAATAAGATACTTGTATGACAAAAAACATCTTAAGAACTAGTAGACCACCAAAGCAGCATTCCAAAATGTTTTGAAGGACATTCTAGAGAAAGATAACAAGGACTACAACTCCGTTAAATATCCTAACAGAAAGAATCTGTTACACAAGGCAAGCAGTTAAAGAAAGTAAGGAATTAAAAAAAAAAAAACAGCAACATGAAAATAACATGACAAGGATAGACAACATCTATTAGTTATAACCATCAACGTTAATAGTCTTAATAAAAATCAACAGACTGACAGAATGGTTCGAAAGCAAGAATTAAAAAAAAATTCGCGGAGTGAAAGTCAAAGAATGGCAAACAGTACTCCATGTGACAGGTACACAGAAAAAAGCAGAGGTTAACTATTCTATTTGTACAAAAAGTGAATTGCAAGCCAAGAATGATTAAGACAGATATAGAAGTTCACCACATTCTTATAAAGGAAGTAATCCAACAGGAAGATGTAGTGACCATATATATATATATATATATATATATATATATATATATATATATATATATATACACAAAATATATAAAACAAATACAAATACTTAACAGAAATGAACAATCAAATACCATTGTACTGGGGGATTGGACTACCCCACTGTTATAAAACAAACAAACAAACAGGTAAACTAGGGAAAAAGTCAACAGTGAAATATTAAACTGATCCAAACTTTTGAACAAATGGATTTAGTAGGTATTTACAGATTACACCTCACATCAGAATACATTCTTCTCAGCTGCACACAGGACATTCTCCAAAATAGACTACATCCTTGCTCATAAACCATGCTTAAATATTAGAAAAACATGCTTAAGTAAATACAAAGGAATCAAAAGTATACCATGTATATGGCCATACCACAGTGCTATTAAACTAGAAATGACAGGCAAAATAGAAAACAAGAACTATATAAACACACAGAAATTAAATTGCACCCTTCTAAACAATCAATGGATCACAGATCAAATTAAAGAAGAAATGAGATAGTTTCTACACTTAAAAAATAATGGCAGCACAATGTACAAAGACCTCAAGGAAATAGCTATAGCTCAGTCCCACAGGTGACACCTGGCCACCAGTAAGTGTCGTAGTCATTATCTATGTCCACAACACACTAGAACTTTGTGCAATATCCTATCCCCTGTCAGAAGTGATGGTCATTTATTTGTCATTCCAGCATTTATCTTATGTTTCATTCTTAGTATTTCTTTACTATCATGAAAAATTTTTCTTAGTTCAATTGTTTTGGAACATTTAATTTTAAATTAACTAGCATTTAATTTTCTGAATATTACTTAATTTTTGTTTTAAGATTTATACTATATCTTTGAATTACAATTTATCTAAAAGACATGGTATATCATCTCCTAGTATTAGAAACTTTAAAATGTATATAACTATTTTCTGTTGACTTTATAGTACTTCTCCCCTGTCCTTTATGCACACATATATATGAAAAAAATACATGTATAACCCGACATAAGATTGGTACTGTTTCATAGAAATCTTCAATGACCTTTTAAATAAGGGTTCATCTAATATATTTTATATACTCCTGCATAACTATCATCTTGAGAGCTCTTTATTGTTCATCCAGGAGCATACTGCAACTTCTCATGCCTTTTGAATTTGTTATTTCTTATATGCTATGTCTGGAGGTATTAAAATACTTCACATTTGTAAAACTAGAAAATATTTTACTTTCAGTGTTTTCAAAGGTATGTTTACTAAGTGTAAAATTCAAAGAGGATAAATCTTATTTTTTCTTTCAGTCCTTTAACTAGTCTCATTTCTTACACACTTGGTCCTTTTCTTTTTTCTTCTTTCTAATGTGGAATAAGATGCTATTCAATTTTGTTCTTCCATAACTAATATTTTTTATGTATATGCTTTAACCATTTTTATCTTTATTATAAGTTTTGGAAAATTTCATTTTTGTGTATCTTGGTATGATTTTATTTAAATTTCTTGTGCAAAAGGTTCATTTTTTCTTGGAAATGTGGTAT
>PVKA01019142.1:0-42565 GCA_004027165.1 Ctenomys sociabilis
TGCCAAGCCCATTCCTGAGGCCCACTAAGACAGCAATTGAGATGGGGTGTGGTGGAGCGTGCCTGTAATCCCAGAGCTTGGGAGGCTGAAAAAACAGGAGGATCACTACCAGTCTAGTCTGTGTAGTGAGACCCTGTAGGCCCTGTACTAAATACATAAATAAGTAGACCTAGGATTGATTGCTTCTTGCCTGTTACGGTTTGTGCATAGGTGTCCCCCAAAGCCTCATGCAGTCATGGGGCAGCTTCTGGAGTCTGTGATTGATTACTGTGGGTGTGGGTGCTGCACCTGCCCTGGGGCATTACAGTGTAAGGAGGCTCGCCAGCTGCCTGAGCTACTGCAACTCCCTTTGCTTTTCCTGTTTGCCACCACCATGAAAAGTTGCCCTCTGCCCTGTGCCGCTCTGCCTTGGAGCCATCTGGGTATGAACTAAAACCTCCAGAAACTGTGAGCTAAAAAAATCTTTCCTTCCCTAATTTTGGGTGCCAGGTATCTGTCTCAGCAACGAGAGAAGAATAACTGAGACACTGCCCATCTAAAATTCTACAGTGGTGTCCCATTTATACAGGAAATGTCTCCCTGCCAGTGTGGCCTGGCTCATCCCAGGCTCCCTGAGCCTCTGCACAGGGAACACAGCCCCTGCTGTCCATCACTTCCTCCTCCAGCTCCTCCTCCACCTCAGTGCTTCCTCCAGCCTCCACCCTGAGAGTCAGGGATATGTTCCTTTGCTGTAGAACTTCCTGTTCCTTGAATTAACAAGTCCTCAGAATGGAAGGATGAAAGCTGCAGTGACACAAATCCTGGAAGACCCACCTCCCAAGGCCAAGCGTCCCCTGATCTGGTAAGTGGCGCCTCTCCAGGTTCTCCACGGTAGACCAGTTCTCCCCCATGACTCCTTTGCCTTGGGGCTGCAGCACTTTCCAATGACATGAGTTCCTGTAGAGCACTCAGTTCCAAAGGCCCGAACTTCTACAAGGGACAGGCTTCTACAAGGGACAGGCCTCTGCAGGGGTCCTTTCAAACAAATCGGATGCAGGCACTAGGCAAGAGTTTGATGTTTCATCCTAAAGCCTAATCTGCAGAGGGGTAATTTTTTCTTGTTTTCTGTGATGCAAATGTGCAAAGGTCAATCTCTCTCCAATAATTTCATCTCTGTGTGTGTGTGTGTGTGTGTGTGTGTGTGTGTGTGTGTGTGTGTGTGTGTGTGTGTGTGTGTGTGTGTGTGTGTGTGTGTGTAACAATCACTTCTGTGTGTCTTTGTCTGATAATGAGCTTCTTAACCACAATTTCTTACACTTGGTGTAAGTGCTCCAGACAAAATCTGAGAGGAAAGAAAAAAGTCTGAGAGAAAGTCCTTTTTTTTGTGGTCACCAGGGACCTTAAGTGCGCATTCTAGAAACAGCAGGCTTCTGTGCCCTCAATTATCTTTGTTGTAAATTTGCTTTTTTGTTCTTTACAAATTCATATTCCCTCTCCACTGTCAGCTCCTCCCACAGCCCTGCACCCTATTACATATATATATATGTATGTATAATGTTTATGTATGTGTATGTATATATAGATATATAGAAATATATATCTATAGATAGATAGATAGATAGATAGATAGATAGATAGATAGATAGATAGATGATAGATAGATATAGATTTTTTTTTTTTTTTTGAACCTGGGATTGAACTCAGGCCTTCCCACTGGCCAAGGAAGCTCTTATTCCACTGAGCCATCTCCCAGCCCAAAACTGAATTGGTGAGTTGTTTTGTTTTGTTTTTCATTTGTAATAAGGAAGTGTTTTTGTTTCTGCTTTTTTGTGATACTGGGGATTGAATCCAACCTTGCGCTTGCCCGGCAAGTTCTTGCTCTACTGAGCTGTCTCCCCACCCCTACATGGCAATGTTACCACAGGTTTCTCTTTACCCGTAGTCGGCTCCTACAGTAGGAGGGAGGTAAAGGAACAGCAGTGCAGAAAAAAGCACAAAACTCAGGTCATGTTGCCAGTGACGCCCACTCAAAGAGTCTCAATCTCTTTTGAGTTTGGATGTCTTTGACAAAACTACTACAAGACATTGTTCAGAACCCCTCCTATGAGGTGTCACAAACACAAAGTTCTTATCAAATCCAGTACCTGGAAAAAAAAAAAAACTCAATTCCCTACCACATTTTCTTTGATGAGGCATGAACAATATCACTTTTATGCTCTGAATCAGTAATTTCTAGAACAAGTACTGAACTTCCCCAGCTCCTCCTCAGCTCTTGATTTCTGGCTCCTTCTCAGGTGCGTCTTCACTGACCTACTTTGGTAATGCTTTAATATTTTGAACTACCCAAGGACTCTTTTTAAAGTAGACAGGGCATGAATGATAAAAAAAAAATTCTTCTTCTAATATTCAATGTTTCATTAATCTTATGAAACCGCCTCTCTTAAAAGTATAGTTCAAAATCACATTAAAGAAATAATAATCCCTGAGCCTGAGAGAGCTAAACTCTTGCTGTGAACTAATCACTTCAGGTCTGCTCTTGATTTCTTGTCATTTAATTTATTCCAACTCTGGCCTTTTCTTTCCTGTGCTAAATCTGTCACTCAGGCTCAGCCCTTAGAGTTTTACTTCAGGTATCAAGAAGGCTAACCTCACAAAAGTGGCAGCTGGAAGCCTGGTAGACCTTTACTTTCTTATTTGGGTTTGGTGAATATTTTGTGGGGAGCCTTCAAAAGGTTGCTTCAAAACTCAGAACTGGAAGATGGCCTTCTCAATACAGCCTAATAACAGCCTCAGGAAGTTTCTATCCATATCAGGGACAAACTCCCAGTGTGACAACTCCCTCCTCATCTGAACTGGTTTTATTTACACTTCTGACACAAAATGTGAAAAATATTTCTTTCTTTTTTTTTTTTTTTCTTTTTGAGGAACTGGGGATTGAACTCAGGGCCTTGCACTTGCCAAAGAAGCACTTATTCCACTGAGCCATCTCCCTGGCCCCTAGAATTTTTCTTCACAGCAACTATTTCTTAACTCTCTACTAGGTATCCTGAACTAGTCACCTACTAAGTGCCTTGTACTTAGTGATACCGCCTAGGTGTCCTATAATTCTACTCAACTCTGATATTTAAGTACCTGGAGTTAAGGTACCCACAAGTTAAGGGCTCAGTTTCACAAGACGATTTCCAATTTCTGACACCAGTAGAAAGCTGAGACCACCTGTACTTCTGATCAAGTGGAACCAAGGGAATAGGAATTAGATCAGTGGTTGCTCAGGGCTGGGATGAGCTGAGACAAGTGGAACTCATCATAAGGGCTGAGGGTACAACAGTATTTCCTTTGGAGGAATGAAAGTGTTCAAAAATTCGTTCTGGGGCCAGTGAGATAGCTCAGTGGCCTAAAGCACCTACTTAGGCAAGCTTAGGCAGGCACAGGGGACCACGGTTTGATCCCAGGCACCACATTCCTTGCCAGGCCTGCTCTCAGGGTGGGCTGAGCCAGCAAAAAAATGAAAAATCCTAAAATTGGTTCTATGGTGATGAATACAGAGCTCTGTGAGCACACTAAAAGCAGCTGGATTGTCCATTTTAAATGGGTGAATGCTACAGGATGTGAGTTATATCTTAATAAAACTGTGCTTAAAAAAAGAATGGAAGGATACAAACCAAGTTATCAGTAGTGGTAGATGGCTAACAGATGGTTTTCATTTTCATTATCCCCATTACATTTTCCAATTTTTTTTCTCTAATATATTGGTGTTATTTGAAGGAAAGAATAAACAAATGGAGCAGAGGGTATAGTTTCTTTTTCCAAGAAGTAGGAGGTAGGTGGTTGTGACAGTACACACCTATAATCCTAGCCTTCTAGAAGGCTGAGGCAAGAAGGCTACAAATTTGAGTCCAACCTGGGTAATTTAGCAACTGAGCAAGACCCTATCTCAAATAAAAAAAGGCTGGGGATGTAGTTCAGCATAAAGGCCCTGGGCTCAATCCATAATTCTAAATAATTAATTAATTAAATACAAACAGGAGATAGAAGTTATGCCTGCATCTGTTCAGCTTTCTGTTCATTATGTTGAAAGTTATGTTTCTTTACCTTGATTCATGATATTAGGATGATTTCCAAGTTAACTTTATAATACTTGAAGATGTTTGCTTGAGATGAGTCCCTGCAGTAAGTCTCTGCTTGCCATCCTGGGATTTGTCTGGTAGGTCCAGATCAAACAGGCTTTAGGATGATTCCATGTTCAGTTTAGACACCATTGGTGGGCTGGGAGATAGCTCAGCAGCATAAATGCCTGCCTAGTAAGTACAAGGTCATGAGTTCAATCACCAGTACCAAAAAAAAAAAAAAAAGATACCACTGATGATATTTATCCCTGCTTCTAGGTATAAGAATGATCTGCAGGATCAGTTATAAAAATCTTCTACAGATATCAGTCCCTACTCAGATACCCCCTTCTGCATCCTACATCTAACTAGGCCCTTCTGCTCAGGGTACAGCTAGGCAATCTCATGGAGACCTCACGCTGCCAATCCAATAAGAATAACTCTTGTCCCCATGGAACTCAAGGGCATGCCTGACAATGTCTAGTGCGGAGACAGGCACCCAACTACCAAAGGCTACTCGTGCCAAGCAGACAGTAGACAATCTGGATTTCCTCCCTTGTCAAGGGGCCCTGAAGGGGCCTTGAGAGGGGTCTCAAATACAAGAGTCCTGTTACTATTTTGATAAACCACCCTGACCCACAAACAGAGGTGGGCCTCGGGTATGAGGTGAGCCTAGAGGCAGCAAGGAGCCTGCTAGACACTCTAGCAGTGAGATCAGATCCCAGGTGATAGGGAACAATTGTAAGACGCCTCCACTCCTCTCACTAAACACCTAAGATTCACAAAACTGTTCCTGGAGGTCTCAGAACCTTCTAATATTGTATATCTCACTGGGTTTATCCCAAACCTCTTCTTCCCCTAGACCTGGGTCTCTAGCTCAAACAGCTTTTTACATTTTTTTAATGTTTATTCACTTTATTTCTCCTAGTCTTATTAAGAATGCTCAACCAAAATTGTATATACGTAAGGTTCACAATGTGAGATTCTGATACACGTACACATTGTGAAATTATTATCACAATCACACTAACACACCTGTCATGTCACCCATTCATGATTTTTGTGTGTAGGGTATGCAGCAAGAACACTTACGAACAACTCAGACAATCATGCAAAGCAGTACTGCTAGTTGTAGTCACCATGCTGTCTATTAGATCTCTAGAACTTAACATGCTGCATAGCTGAAACTTAGGGTTTCAGCTTTGACCCACATTTCATTTCTTCTACCCTCAGAGTCTGTGCCAACCACCATCCTACTCTATGCTTTTGGGAGCTTGACTTTTTTAGATTCTACATATAAATGAAGTTGTGCAATATTTGTTTTTTCTGTGTATGGTTTATTTCACTTAGCACCATGTCTTCCAGGTTCGTTCATGTTTTCAAAAACCATTTCACAAATTTTTAAGGTTGAATAATATTCCATCATGTATACATGCATACACACATTCACACACACATATATAACACATTTTTATACACTCATCCATTAATAAAAATTTGTTTGATTCCATATATCTTCACTATTGCTAAATAGTAATATAATGAATATGGAGTATACTCATCATACTGACATTCTAATTTCATATTTTTGGGGTATATGCCCAGAAGTTAAGAATGCTTAATTGTAAGATAATTTTGATTTTTTTTTTTTTTTTTTTTTGTGGAACCAGGGATTGAACTCAGGCCCTTGTGCTTACCAAGGAAGTACTTATTCCACTGAGCCATCTCCCCAGCCTTGATTTTATTTTTGAGAGGGACCTCCATACTGTTTTCCATAATGACTGTACCAATTTAAATTCCCACCAACTGTGTACAAGGGCCCCCTTTCTCCATATCCTTAACATACTTTTTATGTTTTCCTTTTTGATAACAGCCACCCTGGCAGCTATGATGTGGTTTTGATTTACATTGTTCAGCAATTAGTGATGTTGAGCATCTTTGCATAAATAAACTTGCTGACCATTTGTCTCTCCTTTTGAGAAATGGCTATGAGGTTCTTTGTGGAGTGGGATGCGGCTTTGTTGCCTGTAAGGAAATCAGGATGCTATACTAATAGAAGGGGAAGTCATTGCTGATTAATCAAAAAACAAAGCACATTCACTCCAGAGGGCAGAAGAGTCTACTCTCCTGTTCTAAAAAAAAAAAGAACTATCAAAATAAAATCTTGCTCCTCCCTGGTCTTCTGGTGGGAGCACCTCATTTCCCACATTCTTTCCCAGGGCTGCTTAAGGGCTTCTAGAAGGTGCTCTTCAGCCAATCAGGGTGACACAGCCAGTACCCTACCCCAGGCTTCCCTGAGGGACTTAGAAAATCCAGAGGTTGTGCAGACAGGCATATTGCTTTCTCTGTGCCTTGAGGTAGATCTTCCCCACTTCTGTGGCCACCTGAAGGTATTCTGAATATTTCCCAAGGCTCAGACAATCATAGAATGCCCTCCACACATATCATTTTCAAGTCATGCCAGCTCCCAGGCTCTTCCACTGACAGAAAAATTAAGATGGAAGGGCTCTGGCTGAAAGGAAAGCCTTCTGCCATCCCAGGGGGAGGGGTTCCCATTTGGCATAGAGAAGTTAATGTGAACAGGCATGTCCAAGGAGGTCCTCTCCTTGGCTTCAGGCTTGTATATGTGGTTACTAGAACCATGCTGTTATTTACATTTTTCCATAGACTCAGACAGGGACAAGCCACCTTCCTTAAGTCTCCCCAACAAGCATGAGAAGGTTCTGGTTCCAAAGGAGATGTGGAATATTTTAGAAAGTTCAGCTTCAAAGGGGCATTAGGCAGTACATTGACAACCTGGGGATAGAAGCATGCATCAATGTCTTTAGGATAACACTCCTAGTCACCTTGTTAGATTGGACACCTTTTATGAACACAGAAACTATTCAGTGTTCTGTGATAGCAACCAAAATAAGGTAAGAATGATAATAAAAATGATAAATTACAGTGATGATCATTATCTTCTTGACATAAATAGTAATAATTTCAAGGGTACAATAATATTAAGGTAGTATGATGGGAAATGTCTTGGTTACTTCCTCATTGCTAGAACAAAATATCCAACACTGACAAGTTAAAAGATGAAGGGGTGACCAAATAGCTCAGCAGATTAAAGCACCTGCAAGCAGGCACAGGGGTTAGGGGTTCAATCTCCGGGTGTGCCATGCTGGCCCTGCCCCAGGGCACACTGAGACATAACTTGAGACTGAGTATGGTGGTGTGCACCTGTAATCCCAGCTCTTGGGAGGCTGTAAACAGGCAGATCACTATGAGTCTGATCTAGTAGTAAGACCCTGAACACCCTCTAGACCCTTCCCTAAAAATAAAATTAAAAAAAAAAATAAAAATAAAAATAAATAAAATAAAAAATAAAAACAGCAAATTAAAGGAGGAAATGGTTCATGATTTGTAGAGGTTCGGTCCATAGTTTCATAGTTGGCTGGCTCCAAGGCAAGGTGGCATAGCAGAGAAGAAATAGCTCATGGCATGGCAGGTAGAAGGCAGCCTGCAGTGAGCCTTCCTTTCCCTTTTTATTTCATTTAGGCTACAAGCCTATTGGTTGGTCGCCACCGACAACCAGAGTGGGTATTCTGTCTTCAGTAAATCCATTCAACAACATCTAGAACAATGTTAAACCAATCAGTGGACTAACCCAGCGATCACAGCTATAATCCAGTAAAGCACACTTACCATCCACCCACCTCCCAAAAGCCCTGCCTATCAATGCATGAAGCTTTGGGGGAGGTCTTTAGATATAAGCCATAATAGGAAATAAATTCAAGTATAAAGTTTCAACAGTGGTTACCTCCAGTGTCAGAGTTATACTCAGTTTGGGATTTCTTTTTGTGGTGTGCTCTAGAGTGACTTCCTCATTCTCTATAGTGAGCTTGCAGTATTTGGAGAAGAAAATTATGCTTTATGAAAAACATTTGCTTTATTATATTTTGTTCCAAGAAAATAAAAAGCACCCCTAAGAAGAATTTCTGAACTGGATGCAGGCTAAGAAAGTCACCCCAGATTGGCAGAAACCTGCCAGGAAGATGAAGCCCATTCCACAAGAAGGCTGGGAAAAGCCTGCTTCACATGGTGGAGTTAGGAGGGACAGAGATGGATTCCCACAGTGACCCTCATCAGAATGATGAGGAAAGTGCTAGGGGAGGAAGTTGGCTCTCCCAGGTGATAAAGTTGCCAGCTGAATTCCCAGAAGAGGGCAGAAAGCTGAGCAGAAGCCTAGTGAATATATTCTGCCTTTGCAAATACAAAGGCTGAAAGCTCGGGAGGTCTGCTGTCAATCAGGGCCTGTGTCTGCTCTGTCACAGACACCAAGGTCCTAACTGAGCCTCACATCAATTTCAAACTGAAGGTGTTTTATCTTGTCATAGAGCTTCAGTGATTCTTGTATTGAACTGGAAGATTAGACCTTCCAGAAGATTAGACTAGAACTGGCTTTTGTTAATGGGCAGCAGCCCAATTAACCAGGAAGTCTATAGTGCTTATATAGCCATGTGACATGTGGGCATGCTTTCTTCCTCTAGAGTTGCCTGGCCAGTCCCCAAAAGCCTCCAGCATGCTTCCTGCACATCTCATTCATGAGAACTGGGTCCCTTGCCTGGTGCTGAGTCACTGACAAAACGGATGGATGTCGTACATACTGAGGGCTGGAGCAAGGCCAGTTCCCTCCCAGGAGCACAAAGCCACCCCACACTGGGAAAGGACCAAATGAATGTCACGTTATTGTTATCCCAATAGCACCAGCCATACTTTGCTTCTAATCATTAGTGTCCAAAAAGATAACTGTATAAGTTAGGTGTTGTAGTACCCACCTATAATCCCAGCACTGTGAGAGGCTGAGGGAAGAGGAAAGAAAGTTCAAGTCCAGCCTGGGCACTTAGTGCTTGTCTCAAAAAATTAAAAAAGGTTTAGGGACATACCTCAGAGCACCCAGGACCACATATCAAAAGGGCAGTAAGGGCAATTGCTAGCGAAGAAAATTCACTATTCCCTTAGTTCCCCCAAAATTAAACTCTTTCAGAAACCCATTGAAAGCTGTCCCAGGGCTCTTCAGTGGCCTGGCAGGCAAGGCCCCTTTGAGGGAATACAGAGGCAATTTGGAAAAGGCACAGACTTTCAAATGACAAGCATCCAGAATCCCGGCTTTGCCATTTGCCAGTTGGATGGCCTTAGAAATGTTATTCAGCCTCTCTAAGCTTCAAATTAAAAATGGAAATGCCAACACTTTGTAAGATTGCTTTCAAGACTTTCTCTAATCAGGTAACGTCTCAAGCACAATGTAGGTACTTAATCAATGATTCTTAAATTTTACTGTCCTAGAGACTCAGAGTCTAACTAAAATGCAAATTACTGGGTCTCGTACTACAGTCTGCTGCCAGGAATCTGCATGTTTAGCAGTTACTCCAGGTGACTCTGAAATAAATAAACCACAGACCACAGCCAGAGCCAGGAGGTCAGATACCGCTGCTCGTAGTGCTACTGTCAGGTCTCAAGCAGCAAGCAGGAAAGTTATCTTCCATTCACTGTGCAATTTAGGGTTAGCTGCATCCCATTAAAAATAACTCCATCTGCAGATTTGTGCTGTGCCATGGGCTGGGCTGATTGGTGAATGTTGAGTATCAGCGGCATTTCCTCTGCACAGATCAAGCAAATGCATGACCTCCAGGGTTGAAGGCTTCCCTTTGTTCCCCAAATAAGACTCTTGCTAATATTATTGGGCCGGGGAGATGGCTCAGAGGAATAAGTGCTTCCCTGGATAGCACAAGAGCCTGAATTCAATCCCCAGTTCTCACAAAAAAAAAGAAAAAAGAAAAAAATATATCACAGCATCACATTTGCAGTGAAACAGCAGCCCACCTGGCTCCATCTAACTGACTTCTGCCCAGAGAAAGAGGAAGTGCTCTGAAGAGCTAAGGCAGCCTCAGTCCACCCCTCCTCCTTCCTCCACGGCTCCCTGTGGTGCTGCTGATGGTCTCCGCAGGGTGCAACCCTGCTTGTTTCCTATATCCAGCCTCTTGGCCTCTAGCAGCAAAAGCTCTGAAATTTCTGCTGCTGCCTGTTATTGCAAAATAAGAATAGAAATCATTCTGCAGAAGCTGTGACTTGGAAAGAAAGAGAAAGGATGCTCTGGCTAGCATCAGAGTGAGAAAGGCATTGAAGGAGGAAGCCAAGAACAAGAGAGGAATGGGCAGGGCCTGCTGGGAAGAAAATCACTGTAGGCTAGGAGGAGCTTGAGAAGGAATCTGTGGTCCAGTGTTTACGGATGGCACAGGGCTCGTCTTGCTGCTTGCTGAAGACTTGGCAGCCTTCATGTTCAGGCACTAATGTGGTCAGATGAGAGTGATTAGCTGTTCTTTTGGGAGAGGGCAAACCAAGGACAAAAGGAAATGTAATGAGATGGGAGGACCTCTGGTTGAGGGCCAGAGGCCCCCAAATCTGGCCAGCGGTCAGAGGCATACTAGGCTGGTTCAGACACCACCACCCAGCACCACCCTGCTCCATTTCCCAGCAATCTGAGCAGTCACGTGGGTTTGGAAGCCACTACTGTAGAAGCCCTCGGGGGTTCCTGGCTGATGTTCTTGGGGTGCTGACCTTCCTCCTCCTGGAGATTTTTTCAGATTAGTTAATGGACTTTTCTGAGGTGTAATAATCACACTTATAAAGCCCTTAATCTTCAGCACCAAAAAAAAAAAATTTAATGAATTCTCCTATATCCTAGCACCCTGATTTGGAGGGGCCTGTAGCTCAGCAAACACACTATGATGTACCCATATCCTACTCTCAATATAATTTTATCATGTTATTTTGAAATGTATTTGTTTTGCTCTCAGTGTCTCCTTTAATTTAGGATTAACAATCATTTCCTGGAGATGATCAGAACACTCAGGAATTTCTTTCACTTTATAGAGTGAAAGAAAAAGCTAATCCACAGATAAGTTGCTCAAGTAGTTGTCTTAGTTACTTTTCTCATTGCTGAGACAAAATACCCAACCCACAAAGTTAAAGGGGAGAAAGTCTCTTTAACTCACAGTTTGTAGAAAGTTTAGTCCATAATCAACTGGCTCCCCAGCAGTCAAATTAGGCAGTCAAATTAGATAGAAATATTATAGGCAGTTGCTTGGACAGGGGTAGGCCCTCCGAGGAGACAGCATGGAAGGCAAGATACCTTGCAACTGTAATAGACACAGACACTCCTGCTCTGGGCCAGACCTAAAGACCAAAGCTCAAATAAATGCTCACCTCCCTAAAGATAAGCACCTGGATGAAGCCAGGAAGAGTCACTATTACCAGATAAGCCCCTGTTCTATAATAATGCCTGCTTGCTACATGATTCAGTTTCCCATTTGGTCCCGGATTTAATCAATTTTACCTGAGCGATGGTGCTTGTAACCTTATTGATTGACCACAGTTTTGTCCCACCTCATGCCCACTGTTATGATTTGTATATAGGTGTCCCGCAAAGCCTCATGCAGTCGTGGTGTTGCAGGTAGCTGAGTTAGCTAGAAATATAGGCCGTCAGACAGGGCCTTGAAAGAGACAACAAAGAAGACAAGATACCTTACAACTGTAAGAGGGATAGATGCTCCTGCTGTGGGCCAGACCTAGGGACCAAAGATCGAAAAAATGCTGACCTCCTTAACGATTAGCATCTGAGATTGATCATCACCCAGAGGAAGACCAGAAGAATCATTAATCTGACTACTACTGGCTACTACTGGACAAAGTTCTGTTCTATATTCATGCCCACTTGCTACGTAACTTAATCCAATTTTACCTGAGCAATGGTGCTTGTAATCTCATCAGTGGATCATAGTTTTGTCCCACCTCATGCCCACCTAAGCAAGTTCTCATATTCCCCACCTCAGACCCACATGGTTGTACTCTATAAAAAGTCCCTAGAAGAAACAGCTTCCTGGGGACCAACCACTTGGGGCCCCACCCCGTCCTTCTCTTGGACAGGAGTTTTCTTTCCCCCAATAAATATATTCTGCTCATAACCTCAGTTTGTTCCTAAAATTCATTCTTTGGTTTTAGAAAACACGAACTCATCCCAGGTATCGTTTAGGTTGCGAGTTTCATTTTTCCCTCTATAGCATTTGGAGGTCATTCATCGAGATCATTTTTCCCTTATATCAGGGGAGCAGCTTCTGGAGTTTGTGATTGATTACTGTGGGCGCGGATTCTGTACCTGCCCTGCGTAGGTGATTTGCGTTACAGTGTAAGGAGGGGAGAGAGGCTGGCCAGCTGCCCGAGCTGCTGCCACGCCCTTTGTTCTCTTGCTCTTTACCACCACTGTGAACTGCTGTTCTCTGCCCTGTGCCACTCTGCCTCGGAGCCAGCCTATGGATTGAAGCCTCCAACTGTGAGCTAAATAAACGTTTCTTACTTCACTGTGGATGTCAGATATTTGTCCCAGCAATGAGAGAAGAGTAACTGAGACGCCCACCTAAGCGAGTTTCCATGTTCTCACCTCATGAATGGCTGTACTCTAGAAAGTCCCTAGGAATGGCAGATTCCCAGGGCAACCCGCTCAGGTCCCCCCTTCTATCCTTCTCTCAGACAGCAACTTTCTTTCCCCAATAAATATTCTACTCTTAACCGCCATTTGTTCCTAAAATTCATTCTTCAGTTTTAGAGAATACTAACTCATCCCAGGTCAGGAGTTTCATTCCCCTATATTATTGCTATAGCCTTTAATAAATTTTCAGTGATAAAAAAAAAAAGTTAATTTTAACAGTCTTTGAGTATGCTCTTATAACTTACAGAAACTGAATTTTCCAGAGTCCAAAGTGCTTCTCAAAGTTACCCATTTTAGCTATTAAAAAATCTTTTTCTTTAAGAGTAAATTGGCATGGAAATGAAAACTAAATGACACATCGCATATGAAACCACAAATATGATACCTGCGACACAGTAAGTGCTCGGCGTTGAAGATGGCAGTTCTTTTATATGGTCATGATTCCTCCCGGGTGTCCCTGAACAGCTGAACGGCGGGCAGGGCCCAGACCCCTCTTCTCCTGCTTCCTGCCACTGGCTTCCTGCATGCCTCCCTGTGTTTCCACGACCCCACCAGGAACGCGCTGTGGGTGTAAAAGTCTTGTGTTGCTTCTTGACTAGGTAGGTGTGGTCTCCAATATAATTTTCAGACTTGACTTATGGGGTATAAAGAAAATTGAATCCCACTGCTGGCACAAAGATAGGGGGACACAACGCCCTGCAGGAAGCTCGTGCATTTCAGTGGAACCAACCCCCTCCGTGGGTCCATAGACCCCTCCTCCCAGTCCCCTAATTCCTCACTCTACTCTCCTGCCCCGGGGAGGACACACTGGAACCAAGGAGGGCCAGAATAATACACCCAGCACTCATTCCCTTTAACAGTCAGTAGGGTCTCAGTAGGGTTAACAATGGCATTTTTCTCACTCTATCTGGACTTCTTCTTTCTGACTTCCTGGAAGACAGGAACCACTGTGATGCGCAAAGGCAGAGTGGTAGATGGAAATGGAATGTTTTCAAGTCAAATATTGTGAAGCTAAAGTCTAACTTCATTATTCATTCACTGTGTGATTTGGACACCTTGCAATCTCCCTGTGCCTCTGCCCATTCATCTACAGACTAGAGGAAAAGTCACCTTTCTGGCTAGGCTACTGTGAGAAGTAGAAGTTCTGTACATCAAGAGCAGGCCACACAGCAGGTGCTCCGTTAGTAGCAGCAATCAGAACAGCTGCAGCTAAGTGTCTGTAAAAGCTATGACACCTGGGGAAGAAGGCATGATTTATTTTGGTGAAGGTCGGATCTGTATTTTGTTTTTCCCTGTACTTTAGGGTGTTCAGGGTCTCACTACTAGATTGGACTGTAGTGATTCTCCTGTTGGCAGACTCCCAAGAGCTGGGCTTACAGTTGTACGCCACCACGCCCAGTCTCATTTGCCACCTCAGTGAGGGGGATTGGCATGGCAGACCTCTGCGCCTGCTTGCAGGCGCTTTAATTAGCTGAACTATTTGGCCAGCCACGGGTTTGTATTTTTGTATTTTGCTTCAGAAACTTTTCAGTATCATTTTCCCTCTGATCCAAACCGAGTGCACTCCCCTGCGGATACAAACACCCTCCCCACATCCTCCATCCATCGCTGTTGCTCCCTCTATGACTCCTCCAGTTGAGCGAAGTTGATCCTGCACTGTTCTGATTTTAAGCCAGGAAAAGTTGACCCAGAACATTTGGCATTTCCATTCAGCCTGGGGTAACTTGAGCCTTAACTTTCTCTTTCCTGGGCCAAGAAAGAGCAAACCACTCAAAGATCACATGTTTCTTTTTCATTTAATGAGTCCAAGGACAATAATCAGAAAGATTTACTTAAAAGGGAAAAAAGCCAGGTAAACAAACATCTTCCACAGGCAGCTATTCTCCTGAGCAAGTTTAAGAAACATCTTCCTCCCCTTTCTCCTCCTCTTCCTCTTCTTCCTCCTCCTCCCCCCCTTCTCCCCTCCTCTTCCTCCTCTTCGTTGTTTTTTTTTTTTTTCTGAGACAGGGTCTCACTCTATTTCAGGCTGGCACTGAATTCACTGTGTAACCCAGACTAGCCTCAAATTCCCAATGATTCTCCTGCTTCAGCCTCCCAAGTGCTGGGATTACAGGCATGTGCCATCATACCTTGCTTAAGAGAGAGGCCTCTTAAACTTAGGACTCCTATCTATCTTGTTTATTTTGCATTCTCCTTTTGAAGGCATGGAAATGATATAGGGAATGAAGCTCCCAACCTAAAAAGTCAGATGAGTTCGTGCTCTCTAAAACTGAAGAATTAATCTCAGGAACAAGCAGAGATTAAGAACAGAATATATTTATCGGAGCAAAGAAAGCTTCTGTCTGAGAGAGGGACAGAAGTGGGACCCAAACCGTTTGCCTAGGAAGCTCCTTCTTCCAAGGAGTTTTATAGAGTAAAACCATGTGGTGGGGTAGGCCTAAGATGGAGAAAATTGTAACTTCCTTAGGTGGGCATGACATGGTTACAAAACTATGGTCCACCAATAAGTGGACCAAGTTTACCAAGCACCATGGCTGAGGTAAAATTGATTAAATGCAGGACCAAATGGGGAAGCTAATCAAGTAGCAAGTGGGCATGAATATTATCCAGTAGCTAGTAGCAGATGGATTAGTGACTCTGCCTGGCTTCTTCAAGGTGATGATCAATCCCGATGCTTATCTTTAGGGAGGTCAGCATTTGTTCAATCTTTGATCTTTAGGTCTGGCCCAGAACAGGAGCATCCATCTGTCTTACAGTTGCAAGGTGTTTTGTCTTCCGTGCTGTCTCCTTGGAAGAGTTAGCACTGTCTCACTGCCTATAATATTTCTATCTAGTTTAGCTGCCTACAACAGAAGCAAATAAATTTAGACAAAAATACAATGTTATTCTGTAATTTTTCATCAAAACTCCCTGTCCCTCAAAGAGACTTGATTCTCCTAGTAATATGAGAACAAAAATGACAAACATAGACTTCAATACAGGGATCAGTAAAAATGCCCAAAATGTTGGAATTAATAAATATCTACCTAAGCCAGGAATGGTGACACACACTTGTTATCCTCGCACTCAGGAGGCTGAAACAAGAGAAATTCTGGGAGTTCAAGGCCATCCTACGCTACATGGTGAATTCATACTGGACTATGCAGTGAGAACTTGTCTCAAAAAACCAAAGCGTAAAACAAAATAGTAGTAATAACTATACATGGCAGCATATAGGCAGAATTTCAAGAATGTGATCGGCCAGGAGCTGCTGTTTAATTTAGACTTAGTCGTCATTTGTGTGTGAGTGTAATGATCACATGAAATCTTAAAATGTGATGTGTTTCTCCTAAAAGTTAAAGTACATATTCTAAAATTGAGCTTGCCTTTGAATCTTGTGACACAAGTTGCTTCTCTTATAAAAGAAATCCATAAGAAAGGTACGTTTATAAAACTGGTTAGTAACTGTCTGTAGTTGATGAAACGCTGAGCACCAAGTAGTTAGATTATGTTCCTGAGCTTCTATTGCCAGTGCGAAAATCCATGCAGTCCTTTGATATGATGTATTAAAGCATATCTTTCCCTGTCCAGTGGAGTAATCACTTTCCAGAAGTTACTCTTTCTGCCAGTAGATGCAATGAGACACCTGAGCTTGGCCAGGGTGACACTCCAGGCAAGGAAAGACCTGGCCAGGAGAGGAAGAAGCCCTTGTGGATGGACACGCTACATGGCAGATGTGTCTAGAGAGCTTTTAGGGAAGAATCTAACTCTGGTAATTAAGATTAGGAAAGACTTACATGAAGCATGAACTCTGAGCAAGTATATTCCCAAGACAAAGAATAAAAACCACCTACAAAAAGGTAGTTTCCCAAAACTAAATAAAATAAAACTCCCAAAAGATAGCTTCCTAGCACAGATCAACATAGACAAGGCCATGGGGAGCTGGACGAGACACGTGGGTGTGTATTCTCTCTCTCAGCACACAGTTCCTTAGCCCTACCTGACCAAATCATGGGAGTGTTTCACTTTTTCAGGTAGAGAGAGCACTTTGAGGGATTGAAACCCCTTTGCACTGAGTTCCATCCCCAGCCCAAGTTTTATTTAGAGCCAAGTTCTCATAGGTTGGGTCGTGTTTGGCTTCAGTTAGCAATGCCCCTGCCTCAGTTTCCCAGAGTTCTGGGATTACAGAGGCTCCCAGCTTCACTGACATTTTCAAAAAAATAATTCAAGAACTGAGACCACAGCACAGAAGAGACGTCAGTGATGCACTCTGGACTTCCTGTCCAATCTTCTTATCAGCTTTTCCTAAGTTCAGGAGGAATTGTGTCAAGGAGTCATTCTTTTATTAACCAACCAGCAATGGGTTGTATGAACTACTCATTCAAGGCAAATTGAGGGCCGCCTATACTCTAAGCTCATCATCACCTAGCGAGGTCTCTGCTCTGTCCTTGACTAAGGATTCTCATGCCTGCTGAAAGTCATGCTCTTGGCAGAGCGTGGCTAAGTGGGAACAAGGTATCTAAATTACTAAATCCATGTAAATGCTCCTAAAAGGAAATATGAATTCTTGTCCCTTGTTTTAATGGAGTGAAACAAATAATGTTATTCATAATAGCTAATATTCTTTGAAACTCTATTGTGTACAAGACACTGTACTATGTAATTGGTAAATGTTGCCATCATTACTCTTTCCTAGATTGCTTTGAGATAAGTACTATCATCTCCACTTGCCAATTAGAAGACTGATCTCAGAGAAGTTAAATAATTTACCCCTAGTCACACAGCTGACAAGAGGCAGAGTTGGGATTTGAACCCCCAAGGAGTCTAAGACAAGGACTGGAGCTCTTGAATATATAGAACCATGCATGTTCTTTAGACAGTTATACCCAATTTATTTTATTTCAACAAAACAAAGCATCCATCGTATTAAATTACCATCATTAATCTGAGTTATTTATTTGACCATTTTTTAATCTAATTTGTAAAATTATCTTGGTTTTATAATTACATTAGATCTATCCATCTACGAACTTTGTATCTAGTTTCAGATTTGTTCATATTTACATAACAAAAGAAATGCAGGTCAACATTGTGTATCTGCCAGAATTTTTTCCTTTAAAAATTTTTCTAACATTAATGTAAAATTAAAACCTCTAGTGTAATGCAAACTTGTCCTCTGTGTAATACCACATTATGAGCACTAAAAAATATTTTACCTATAGCTGATAATTTTTCAGATTTCTCATGTTCATGTAATATGAGCCTTTCCACAGAGCCTTTTCTCTTGAGAATTTAGGATTTTTTGTTTTGTTTTGTTTTGTCTTGTTTTTTATTTTTTTTCCAGTACTGGCGATTGAAATCACTGAACTATATCCCCAACCCTGAGAATTTAGGATTTGCATGAAACATTTTCAACAAAATAAATGTCTCGGGACACTATGAACATTCTAAAGGTTGAGAGGAGTCATTAAAACCCCACTTTAATAACATGACTGATAAATAGCATAACTTTCCATCATATCTTCTCTCTCAATATTGCAATATGCTTTCAGATCATTTAGCGTATCCTGAGGAGGTAGGTAGTACAAGATACTATTGTCACAGCCTCATAGGGAATCACAAAGAAGTGAAACATGACATGTGATTAAAAACTAGTGCATGTTTAAAAGCATTTCACATTTATTATGGTAAAAGAGACATTGTCATTAATCCCTCCCAAAATAGCCCTCTTCACTTTTAACATACTTTCCTATCATTCTTGCCACTTTCTGAAACAGTCTTCTTTTGTGTCTTCATTGATTCCTCAGTGTGTTCCTGAGTCAATTCAAAATCTTTACAGTGATTCATGTCAAAGAAAAGCATCTCGATGTGTGTTCATCTTCCTTATTCCCCAGATCTGGCTCCACATGACTCCCAGATCTTCCCCAAAACCAAAATGACCATGCAAGGTAAATGTGAATCAGTTCAGAACATTAAGGCAGCCACAACTATGCAGCTGAAGACCTTCACAAAAGAGGGCTTCTTGCTTAGGTAGATGCAGGAGTTGGAGGTTCAATCTCTGGCTTGCCATGCCCCGCCCCCCGGGGCATGCTGAGACAGTGAATGAGACTGTATGGTGGTAAGCGCCTGTATTCCCAGTGCTAGGGAAGCTGAAAATAGGAGGATCACTACAAGTTAGACCTGTGTAGTAAGACCCTATAGGCCCTGCTCTAAAAAAAAAAAAAAAAAAAAAAAAAAAAAAAAAAAAAAGAGAGCTTCTAGAACTGCTTCAGAAAGAGGCAAGAATGATGGGATAGATGTGTGAAGTGAAGAGAAATTCGGAGGGGGATTCATGGCATTGTGTCTTTTACTGTAATAAATCTTTTTAAGATGTTTAAGTCATCACATTTTTATCATACATTGTAAAACTCACAAGAAAGTTCATGACACATAGTGAATTTTTGTGTTCAAATACTTTTAGACTCAAAATTTGATTTTACAACTCTTCGGGGACTTGTATGTTGATTTTGTCCAAACATTAAATGAGTAGCTCTTTCCCCTGACGTGTCTGGTGTCCCCATTACTAAACAGAAAGACAATTCAGGGAGATTGGCAATAGTTACACTTCAGGAAGATTACTTATCTTTTGTAGGCCTTGATTTCATCACATATGAAATGAGAATAATGGAGCTGCATCCTGTGCCTTCCATTCACTTCCATCGTTTGCTTCGGTAGCTCCTCAGGTCCCAGCAGCCAGCGTGGTGCAGGAGATCAAAAGCAAAGAGGCCTTTCAGGCAGCCCTGGCTGCAGCAGGAGATAAACTTGTACTGGTTTGTTTCTCAGCCACGTGGTGTGGGCCTTGCAAAAACGATCAAGCCTTTTTTCATTCCCTGTCTGAAAAACATTCCATTGTGTTGTTCCTTGAAGTAGATGTGGATGACCGTCAGGACGTTGCTGCCGATTGTGAAGTCAAGTGCGTGCCCACCTTCCTTTTTTTTTTTTTAAAAGGAGGAGAAGATGAGTGAGTTTTCTGGCGCTAATAAGGAAAAGCTTGAAGCCACCATTAATGAGTTATTCTGTTTTCTGAGTAACATAACTATAGCTGTTTAAAACTTTTAACTTACAAAAAAGTAAGTATGGAAACTATATACCCAACTGCCATCAATTATAAATGACAGTAAAATATTAATTGTACCCTTTGTTAAAAAAAAAAAAGATATGAGAATGATTATGTCTTCTCTTTCTATTTTCTAAGGAACAGAAAACCCCATCAGAAGCCTCCAGGTTTCTCCAGTATCTTGTCGGCCATAGCAAGACCACATCTTCATTCTTACACCAGTCTCTGGGGCCATGACTATTTCCAAAGTCAAGATCCTGTATCTAGGATGGGAAATAGGAAGCTCAGAGGAAGCAGTCCAGACAAGAGCAAGGAGGAAGCTGGGCATGGTAGCACATGCCTGCAATCCTAGCACCCAGGAGGCTGAGGCAGGAAAATGGCTCTTAGTTAAAGGCCAACCTGGGCTACATAACTGAGTTCAAGGCCAATCTGCCTTCATCATATAGCAATACTTTATCTCAAACAAAACACAATAAAGAACAGGGAAGAGGCTGAGTACACAACTAATAAAAAAAAAAAAAAAAGGCTTTCTTGAAACTTGGTGTATACATCACACAGTGTACAAAGTGAGTGTTTGTTTCATGACAATGGGCACTACTCAGCAACTTTGAGTTTCCAGAGCACAATTCCTGCAGGAAGGTTCTCTGTCCTAACTGTGCCATCACCAACCTCAGGTCATCCACGCTGCAGTCAGAGCAAGTGTGCAGGAATAAAGGGGCTGTGCAGACCTCTAAGGAGGGTGACACAGTCCTACAGCTTGGTGTAAAGGCTCATCCCTCTGTGGGTCACCAGAACCCAAGGTGCCCACACCTGGGACAAGAGACACCTCTCCCCGTAAGTCCCAGCAAGCTTCGCCTTTGCCTAGCACATAACATCCCTGCCAGCCTGGCTGGCCTTCAGCTACAACTTGTGGGAAACTATTTCAGGAAGCCAAAGCACTTGTGAAAAGAGCACCAGTCTTAGGAAAAGGAAATGCCACCCTGTCCCAGATGTTTCTATACGGCGAGTATTCAGCCAGTCTTCCAGGGCAGGTGGACCCATGTTTCCAAGTTGAGCTCCTGAAGGAAGCAACATGCTAGTTGCCCTCCAATGAACAGCTGCTCCTTGGAAAATGAGTTTGCAAGATTCATTTTGTCTTCTGGTCCTGTTACTGTGTGGTGAACGGTGAACTGCAAGTATATTTGAGACAGCAAGAGAAAACTGGCTGAATTTATTGAAGATCATGAAAAACTGTACTCAGGGCAAGTCCCTGCTGACAAAAGAAAAGCTCTTCACACAGATCCCAGCACTCAGCAGCCTCAAGGCCAGTAAATTGGACTTTCAGGATGTGTACCTCAGCCCAGGTCCCTCCCTGGAATCCCTAGGCAGGGTTAACAGACATAATCCACACTGTGTTGAGTCATCTCGGGGGCTCTCTAAGTGCGTGCTTGTCTCAGAATTCACTGATCTTAATTACATTACTACATATTTATGAAATCTTAAAGAGGCCTGAGTAGGGTGAAGGTGACTAAAGGTCAAGCTAGGCGATCCAATGCAAACTGCTCTTGCTTAGAGCTGCATAGGCCTTTTAAGCCATTGTTATTTTATTTTTACCTCCCTTGGGATAAGGAAAGATGACATTGCCATAGGATGGTGTTCAAAATGAAACAAATGGAAGGGAGTACCTTCCTCAGCTCTGTTGTTTCTAACTGTATTAATCCCAAATCAAATTTGGGGAGATGGCTCAGTGGAATAAGCGCTTCCCTAGCAAGCGCAAGGGCCTGAGTTCAATCTCTTATTCCACACACAAAAATAAATAAATAAAAATAAAAGTAACCTGCTAGCATGCTGGCCTCACCCCAGGGGCACAATGAGCAAGTGAATGACACTGGCTGTGGGGGCTTGTGCTTGTAATTCCAGCTCTTTGGAGGCTGAACACAGGCAGATCACTATGTGGTGAGACCCTATAGACTTGGTAGACCCTTACTATAAACACACACACACACAAAAGTAACCTACTAGGGGTGCAGATATCTCAGAAGTACTGTTATTACCCCAGGGACTTCAAAGACACCCCAGGAAATTCTCCCTGGTACCAGAAAGAGTCAGGAGAGAGTCCTGTTGCAGGGGAGGACTCATAGAGCAGCTGCTGTCCTGCTTGCAGGGTGGGCTTCAAGGGGAGCATTTGCTCACTGGCCCATAAACTGCCCATCTATGTGTGATAAGTAGGTGAGCCTGTTTGCAAATTTGGAATACAAATATAATTGCATTCCTTCCTTGCTTTCATTTAGTCACAAAGGCTCTCCACAGGGAGCACAAAGGTTTCTGATCTGTCTAAAAGTGAGGAATCCCCTGCTCTGCTTTGGCCTCAGGTTTTCCGGATGTGGCATCCCCAGTGGTGCTGCCTCCACAGCATCCATTCTGCCCCAACAGAATCCTCCAAATATCTCATGCTGTTTCTCCCAGCCAGTGAGTGCTTTAGACATGAGTCCTAACCCTGCTCCCCCAGATGTGAAGCAAAAGAAGCTTTCCAACAACAACAACAAAAAAGCTTTCCCTTCTGAAAGGAAGAAATCCTCCTCAACCATCTCTCTCCCCCAGTGGCCTCTCTTGGCCTGTGTTCTTGAGTGTTAGTCACTCATCTCTGGCTGCTAAGAAAAGAGGCATCTGGGATGCAAAAATACCAGCTCTGAGTTTGTAGAAATCTCCCTTTGAATGTGTGAAGAGACTATTAATAGACCATTTTATATAATTTTGGGGTTTGCCTTTTTTTCTCAAGAATTAGAGAAAAAAAACTCCCTTTCTCACTTGTCGACTTTACTCAGATCATAATGCAATGGTGTCACTGATTTAAACTCTAATGTGAGAATCTTAGAAGAAATTGCTTGGGGGGAAAAGGAAATATTTGGAATCTTGAAAAGAAACAATGACTCCAGAATGATTTTTGACTTTTTATTCCTAGGAAGAAACAAAGGTAAATACTTTTAATCCCAAAAGTGCCCTTTCATAATTTCTTGGATCATGGCTGCAAAGCAGACATTGAGAATTACTCAGAGGTTGTCTCTCCAGTAATCACATCTGTCTCACTGTAGCTTTGTTTTTTCAGATAATTCTGGTGAGGTAGGGTAGAGAGCTCAGGTGCTATGGCAAGATAATGCTGGTGAGTCATACTTACAGGATTTTTTCATCTGAAACTAGACTTTGCTTCAAGTGTGACCTTTAAGCTGAGACGTAACATCAGTCAATGGACATAACAGTTACCAACAGTCATATCTGATAACAATAAATGTCAGGCAGTTTCTATTTTATTTAATTAATACTATCCTTGCTGGCCTGATTGAGAGTTAAGTTTGGAAACATACATCACATTACAGTAGTCTGTAAATTACAAAGCCATACATCAACATGATCTTTTCTTTATTCATTGTAATCCAGAACCTGTGTCTAGGCACAATAACTTCATCTTTGCATGTATAGAGTTCTTCCAATTGTAGGTCCTGATTTACACTTTCCAAAAATTCTCAACATATCTTGCTCCTTGAATATGGAGTTTGATGTTTGGAATCATGTCTGTACACCTATAGACACCACATGCAAATGATAGATATTCCAGCTTGCAAGTAAATATCCCTTGAAAATTGAGCCTTGGAGACAGGTGAATCCCTAGGGGGCAACATAGTCAAATGTTTTGGAAAAATCTGCATCCAGTCAGTAGAGGGCGCTGGTAACAGGAAGTAAGGGATTTCTCCAATGAAGGAAGTTGTTCCACTGTGCAAATGAATGCCAGGATTCAAGCTATAAAGAAGGTGGAAATGTCTAGATAATCCAGCTAATTTTGACAGTCGTTCTCTTGGATTTCAGCAAAATATGTGCATGCTACATTATCTCACACAGTGCCACACTAAATTTTGGAATAACATTTAATCTTTCACACAACTCCCAACCCAGAAGCTGAAGGCTAAAAACATTTATGACATGTTATTTATGATAAGCTGCTTCTCTGGTAAAATTCAGGAGGATTAAAATAACAGTAAAAATACTGATGAAGAGAATCCAGAAAAGTGACCTGGGAAGCACAGTATACAAACAGTTTACGTATCTGAAAATATTCAGTCTTTAAGATAGCTGGAACTCAAACTCAGGATCTTGTGTCCTGAGCCATCTCATTATATTACCATCCATGCACTCACTCACTCAACAAAATTTTATTGACTACTCACTAGGGACTTTACCCAGTCCTTACTGCCAGAGTGACACAGGCACAAAAGACGTAGCTCTCTCCTTGAAGATCTCATTTTCCAAAGAAGCACAGAAACTAATAAGTAGATGGTTAAAGTCTAGTATGACGTGGCCATGACAGAGCAGAATCGTCTAGTGCAGACCAGACAGACCAGTGAGCAATAGTCCTGTTGATGGCCCTAATGAAATCACCTCATTTTATGATCATGTGCCAGAAAATTGTCATCATCTACAATGTCTATGTTCATACATAAAATATACATACACACATAAAATTTGTGGATGATGAGCTCAAGTCCACTGTTTTGAGAGATCTACCTGTACACCCACATTGGCAAACTTGCCTTTGAGCCAAGATCGAAGGCTGAATTCAGGGAGCGGGCAATTTAATAAAAGACCATGGTTCCGCCAAAAAAAAAAAAAAAATTAGTAAAAGAAATGAGTAGAACTGGTGTGGGGATTGAGGGAATAGGGTAAAGGTAGGAGGGGGGCTGCTGAGAAAGCCCTCCATGGAAGGAACATAGATCAGAAAGCCAGTGATGAAAACAAGATTAAGAGCCAGACAGGTGACCCAACTGGCTAGGACCAAGTGGTACATACAACAAGAATGACTCAAAGAGTCCCACTTGAGTCACAAGACAGATAGTGATATCATTACCCTTAAATAAACTCCAGAAGAGATGGGAGTGCAGCTTGTCAATGACAGGCATGTAGTAGGTGCTCAACAAAACACTGATGGAATGAACGGCAGGATGAATTCCTGATGAAGAAACAAATCAGGAATGAGGTGGAGGGTGCTGAGCAGCAGGCAGCAGCACGTGTGAGATCGGAGCTCAAGAGAGAGGTCTAAACTGAGGGGATGGATTGAGAAAACATTGCAGTCATGTTCAGAGCAAAGAGAATGGAAGATCAAAGGAGATCATAATCAAATTCTGAGCATATCAAATGGTTAAAAATCCAGTAGAGGAACTTGATTCTTAGATGAGATTTGGGGGGAAAAAAATGGCAGGCAAAAAACAGAGTTGAAGAAAGTTTCCCAAATGAGATATCACAGGCCCCCAGAAGTCAAGTTGGATAAGAACCATGACTCAGCTGCTGAATTTAGCAACCAGAAGATCTGAAGGCACATGGCCCTGGCTGGCAGAAGTACTGAAATCCTGTGAGGTAGGATGAGTCTAGATGAAGCTTCAAACAGGGAGGGTCGGGCTGACAAGATAGCTCAGCAGTCTAGAGCGCCTCCCAGGGACCGCAGTTCGAGCCCCAGCACCACATGCCATGCCAGCCCCTCCCCGCAGGGCCGGCTGAGCTCACACCCCACTCCCGCGAAAAAAGAATCCGTGATGTGTAGCGAGACACTGTAATAAATAAAGGAATTTTAAAAAAAAAACAAAAAACAGGGAGGGTCTAAGAAAGAAACCAGGCAGTGATGTGCCCGACGTGGCCCAGCCAGGCTCAGGAGAAGCATGTGTTATGTGTTCAAGGAAATCTGCAAACTGGTTGTTAACACAGCCGTTGTCAAGAATTAAATGACATAAACTTACAGATCAAACAAATTAAATGGAACACAAGGATAATAACTACTTGAAGTTCATCAGTTCTAAATTATTTACATTGTACTATAATCTGTGCTGCTGAGGTTATACATCTACCGATCTGTAGAAAGATAGATTCTACAGCCCCATACTGCTGCCCACCTCTTCCCAGCTCCACATTCACTGACATCACATGGATAGCGTAGAGCTGGCGAGGGTGAGAATATTTACATGACAGGAATTGGCAACTGTGCATTCTGGGGCTCTTTTTCTCCAGAGAGCTGGTTGTTGACACCAGTACGCTGCTGAGATCTGACAGAAGGCACCTCCCTCCCTGTTCTTCCCAGAGGAACTACCCAGTGGTCCAAATCACAAGCTCAAGTCTGATTCAGAATGGCAATGATTTTAATCTTCCTGGTGAGGCTGGTGGGGTGGGGACACAGCAGAGGTTTAGATAAAACAGTTCTCAATATTGCAGCTCAGAGAATTCTTCAGGACAGGCACAGGGCCAGGGGCCAGCTGAGTAGGATGCATGGAGAATCTGGTGGCCCAGGGAAAGTGAGTTCATGTTGCCTGGACTAATATCAGGGCCAGAGAGAGTCCAGGGCACAAGCTAAGGTGGTGGCCTGGTCACCTGTAGTGGATTTGAGTGGGGGACATTGAGTTGAAGCAGACTGACCCTGGGCTCTGTTCCCTTGTGGCGAGGGACGTTCTGCCCACTTCCTGGCCTCAGCCTGGCTGATGCAAACCTGCGAGCAGCTGAAGGGAAACAGCATCTGACAGCCAAGCAGTGGGAAGTGAGGTTTAGTCTGAAAAAAAAACTAATAAAAATAAATTTAAAAAAAATTGATGGATAAGATGAGATCACTGAAGTGCGAATCATTTTTTATACTTGATGGCATACAGAGGGGAGCAGGAAGCTGTGGGAGCCAAGTGCATTGTGTAGAGAGAACTAACAGTGAGAAGAACACTGCCAACTGGTGTGCTTTTTATTCTCGCCTTCCATGGCATTTCTGAGCAATGGCAGTTCCACCCCCACATAAGTGGTTTTGCCCCAGGTGTACACTTTTGACCATGTTTTAGATAATCGGTTGATTGTATTAGAACAGCTGACATACTCTTCCTTAGTTCCTCTTTGTGATGTTAATTTCGTAGAATCACTTATTTTTAGAGACACAGCTCATTTTTCCATTCATAGAACCTCATGTTTCAGGTAGTCCATGAGGTGCCATGTGTCTGTCTCTCCTGGATTGGAAAACATCCTTAAAGAAGTAGTATGTGCTTTGGAAGAGCTGGCAGAAGGCTTCTTTGGCATGTGCAGAGGAGCATCAGCTGGGTATGAGTCACTTCGTTACCATTATTCTACCACTGTGCCCTGCATAGCAGAGAGACGTTACATGCACTAAAAGGCTTTTGAAAAGGACCTAAGTGTGCAGGATGTGAATGGCTTAGCCTAGAACTAAAAGGCATTAGCAGAGGTATTGCACTGAACTGTGGGGAGACTCAGTTTGTCCATTTGTAAGCGGGAACTAACAATTTCTTCTTTTTTTTTTTTATGTTTAGTACAGGGTCTCCAGGGTTTCACTACACAGATGGGACTCATAGTACTCATCCTGTTTTCAGCCTCCCAAGTGGCACGCCTGGGATTGAACCCCTGTCCCTGCATCTGCCTAAGCAGGCATTTTAGTCCACTGAGCTATCTAGCTGGCCCTTTTTTTCTTCCTGGTGGTACCAGAGATCAAACTCAGGACCTTGCACTTGCCAGGCAAGCACTTATTCCACTAAGCTATTTCTCCAGTCCCCAGGGCTAACAGTTCTGACCAGCTTCCAGGGTAACTGTCAAAGCTAAACAGAGGCAGGTGCATAAAGTGATGATACAGGAAGAGCTGTGTCCGTTGGGACCTCTAAGGATGGAGAAATAGAGCCCCTGGCCAGCCTAGCTGGGCAGGAGAAACATAGCTTTGGACTTAGAATTTCTATTTCCACCCAGATACAGTGTACTTAGAAGAGGCTGAAGATGTCAGAGTATAAAATGGAGCTTTAGGAACTGGGTAGAAAGGACAGGGGAGAAAGGAGCCAGGTCAGCCCACCAGACCCAGGCTTACCACAAGAGAAAAGAAGCTGAAGTAGACAAAGGGGTGGGGGGTGGGCCATATCTCTGCACCTCAAGGCTGCTGTGTTGAGCTGAAAGAACAGGGTAAGTTAGAGCCAACTCCTCCTCCCCTACTTGCCAACTGGGAAATGCAATTTGTAACCAAAAGCCTTTTTGATTTTCACTAGTTTGGCTACATTTTGGAAGAGTGGAGTTTCTGCTATAAAGGTTGGGGTTTAAATCCTGAAAAACCATCAAATCTTTCAAATTAACTGGAAAATAAAATAAGCTGGGCACAGTGGCACTTGCCTGTAATATTAGTTATCTGGGAGCCTGAGGAAGGAGGATCACAAATTTGAGTAATTTCTTTACTATCTCACTAGACAACTTAGTGAGATTTTGTCCCAAAAATAAAATTTTACAAGGGCCAAGGATGTAGCCCAGCACACTCAAGGTCCTGGGTTCCCTCCAGTATGGCAAATCAAATCAATAAAAAACATACTCTGACCATTTTTCAGCTGGCTACTGTAGGAGAGTAACAGTAATTTTTCTTCAACCCTCATAAATCTTTTGTAGGAACTGAGCCCATGACGAGCAACAGATTCACAAGAGAAAAACAGGCATTTATTGTCTTGTGTACTTTGTATGCACTTTGTACTCACTAGGGAGATACCCAGGGAAGGGGAATTTGCAGAAGTGGCTTTGAATTCCAGTTTATGTAGCATCATCAACAGAGAACCACAGATTTATAGAAAAGTGACAGGACAAAGGAAAAGGGCTTCAGGCTCTAGTCATGGCAAATTGGGGGAAGATAAAGTCAGCAGACAAAGTCAAGTTAGTACAGCAGGTTAACATTGATTCCTGTAGAGCAATTTCCAGGCCTTCAAGAGTCCAAAGTTGTCTTCAGTGTCACCCTTTGTACTCTGTGGTGGAAGGCGGCAGGGTGCCTGTGTGAGTGTATGTGCTGATTTAGACAAACAGGAGGGCAGAGAGCTCTCCCATACCTGCTTCGTAACTGTCTTCACCTCAACAATCAAGAGGCCCGTTCTGCCCTCCTGTACAAGGCACAGATCATACACTTTGGCAGTTTTTTCTTTACTATCCAAAAAAAAAAAAAAGGAAAGTCATAAAGGAGTTGATACTGGCTTGGGGACGATGGATGTGACATGATCCATCTCTGCCTCTGGGACGCTTAGTTGAGGCTAGGACTTTTCCACACAGTACTGAGGGTCTGAGAAAGCCGCACTTTCAGGCCAGACTGTGGCAGAATGGAATTCTCCAGAGATCTCCGGTCCTTCTCCATGGAGTTTTGGGAGGTAAAGGCACGCACAAGTCACTGCAGAAAAGAGCCAGCTCCCTCTGCTAACTAGGGCATCAGCAGGGTGAAGCTACGAAGGAACAGCCAAATCATATTCAAAGAAACAAGCCATGGAGGGAATGCGGGTGGCCCTGCGGCTCAGATGGCTGGCCCAGGCTGGGTCATCAGGGAGCCACAGACCTACTTGACTCACTTTTCCTACCTGGAAATACCAGTAAGCATCCCTCCCAGGTGAGTCCCTCCTCCTCCCTCAGTCACCCCCGCCTCACCCCAGCACCCCAAGCCACCTGTGCCACTTTATAGTTTACATGTCCCGTGATCTTGACCTTCTGCCTCATTAGCAATTCTCAGCATAGGAGGTTGTGTGGCATTTTATCCTGGAAAACTTCATGGATTAAGAAACATAGCCGAGAGCTCCCAATGATCACTGCCAAAGGTGGAGCTAGCCTCATGATGTCTTTACTATGGTGCACAGACAGCCCAGCCTCACTGCTTCCTGTTTTCCAAATACCCAAATACCATATGTATGAAAAGCATTCCAGGATCTCAGCAGGCAAGAATTCTAAGGCAGAGGAAGAAAGCAAAGCAGGTGTCAAGGTTCATTAACCACATCTGGTCCCTTTCTGAAAACTGACGTGCTGAGATGTCCCAGTTACCTTTTAAAGCTCTCTGACACATAATGCAAATTTATACTTGTTTTGTATATGTACTGAATTACTTCACTTTTGACTTTGATATTCTGGCTGTACAATAATCTGCTGTGGCATTTCCCCTGCCTGTGGATCCTCTGAATGTTTCCATTCATTACACTGCTCAGATTCATTGGCACTCACAATGGGCTGGCCAACGGATTTAGAAAAACACAACCTTCATATTAATTGAGTCCACTAATGCCTTTTCCTCAGTAAACAAGTGGAAACCTAAGTTGCAGAAGCAATCACTAGAAGACAGACCTTGCCCCAGCCCGTCAGAAGTTGGCTTTCTGCCCCTTCACCATAATGTGTGGAGGAAGTAAGCTATAACCACACAAGGGCTAAAAGCATTACGCTTTTTTCTGTGTGTGGTTCTTGTAAATCAGTTTCCGTGTGCCATGTTTCCACCTCAAATGTGTAATAACAAGGTCAGGAGCCCAAAGCAGAAAGCACAAAAAACCCTGATTTGGTCCTGCTTGGCACCTCTCCATACAATTTGTTTTTCCTCCTCTGAGCTGGCAATGAATCACATGTTGACGCTGGTGCAGCCATTATGCAGTGGGCAGGAAATTCTCCTCTGAAGCCAAACTGAACAGGAATGTTGCTCCCGCGGATTCCCTGACACTTCTTCATAGGGAGCACCTAGCGCTGAGATTCCGTCCACGGCCTTGTGTGGAATTAGATAACCAGATGTCAAACTGTAGAGCTACTGCCCTGCAACAGTAAGCTGTAAAACATGCTGGCCACACCCAATATCGCTTTCAAAATATAGTTACAAATACCAATAGTCTGACAGCTTCTGTGGAAATAACTTACATCAACCTGAATTAGTAAAAAAAGAACTTTTTTTTTTTTTTAGAAAAGGCTATATGTAAACCCAAATTTGCCTATGTGCAAAGAAACAGGAAGAAAACCAGTGCTTCGCAACCCTGGTAGGATCAGAAAAAGTCTGCCCCACTCCCAGCTGGCACCTGTGGAAGTGTTACCCTCAGGGAGAGTTAATGTCCCACCCCCCTCCCCAAAATTAGATTTGCAGTCTAATGGGCAAGGATTTATGCATCTCTATTCCCACTCCCACCATACTGCAGAAGTGAACAGCCACTCACAACCGCAACTGTGCAGGCTGGTAGTGTTCATTTTCCAATTTATTTATTTAATCAGTTGAATGTACTTGAGTAATTTTCCAGAGGCGAAGGGCCTGGCACAGGTTAGGTTGCACGCTACATCAAGAGCCCAGAATTGCAGATCTGCTAATGTTCCATCTTGACTCTCTACAAAAAGCCTTTAATATTCATGCACAAGAGAGCTTCAGAAACAAGCAAGATAGCAACTAGGAAAGCCTGTCTTTCTGGATCCCAATGCTGGAAAAAAGATCCTCAGGAAAGATCTTGGACCATGATCTTGGGCCATGGGCCATGGCCCCTCTAAATTATCCTTCCAAAATTTTTTTTCAAATATTTTTTTAAAGTAGCTAATTATAATCATTAGGACAATATTTATAGCATGTACATACCTTCCAAAAGATTTTAATAGAATAAATAGTTGGTTAAGTATCTTATCACTAGTTTAGGCATTGCCTAATTACATAGTGATTTTTGTTGTAATAATGTTTCACTCTAATTTGTTTTGAATCCCAGGCACACAGGGACATTTACTGAATCAACTTGCTAGATGGGGTGTCCCCCGGGACTTCTTTCATGTTCTTGATTTCTGAACAAAGAATTGGACAAGACTCACTGAAAAGGCAGTAAAGGTGTACCTTTATTGAAGAACAGAGAGAGAGAGAGAGAGAGAGAGAGAGAGAGAGAGAGAGAGAGAGAGAGATTCTCTACAGGATGGGAGTAGGCTGGTAAAAAGGCTTACAGAGGCCAGAGGATGATGGGAAAGGGGCCTCTAGTATTCAAAAATCCTGGATTGTTTTTTACTTTATGCCAATAAAGTACTGGGACAGTTGTCCTGTCAAAAACTAACTGGGCTTCATGAAAGATTTAAACTGTCCTATGAAAAAACTTGTCCGGCTCCCTTCTAGATGTAAATGAAACATCAGGAATCATATCTTTTGATTGGATGTGTCCACATGCAAATGAAAAATTGGAAAGAGCATCTCGTGATTGATTGTGCCAACAGCACCAGCTTCAAATGAGGTATTGAAAATAGTAATTTTCTGATTGGTCCACAGTGCTCAGCCATACGCCTAAGTGTCATTTTTGGGTCCTTTGTTCTGAGCATGTCCTTGTTACAGAAAATCTTATTCAGTCTGTTGGCTATGGGTTTTATGACCTTTGACACAATCACATACTTGGTTGTCTGTTTTGCCCCATCCCTAATCTCCTACCTCAATCTGTCATCTGCTTACATTGATTCCTGAGGATTGGACTGGCCTTCTTTGGCATGTCACCTGCCTTCTGTCGACAGCAGTACAGACTGAGGGTGCCAGTCCTACCCAGGCTTAGCCACTCACTGGCCATTCTAGAAAATGAAATAAGACAAAGAAATCTTTCCTATCAGCAGTCTAACAATTTGTGACCATGAGTGCTGCCCAGGGTCATGCCCCAGGACCCACCCTTCTCACCAAGGGCCATGGGAATTGATCTACAGAAACAAGGAACAGTGCTCTGATGGGTCTCCAGCCTCCAGAGCACCCCTGTCAGAAGCCTGGCTTCAACCCAGTCTGGTTCTTTCTGATACTCCGGAGTATTGGTCTACTTTTTAACTCCAGGTGACTCTGTCTCCTGACTAAAACCTCCCCACCTGGCACTAGTTCTTATCTAAGAATAACACCTGCCATGAGGCCTGTCACTCTGACCTCTAAGCCTTGCTGCTTCTTTCAAAGTCTCTGAATTTTCTGTGAAGATTTCTAAGGATGTGACTACAGCAATCTTTGTTTTCCCAAATATAAAATGTATTTATATATATTTTCAAAATGAAGAAGGGATAAAAAGTAAACAGTCCGTACTTTGTCATTATCCTTGGGATAGAATGACCTCAGCCACCTCTTCTTAATTGACAAAGAACAAGTCCCTAAATTCAGGGCATACCTAGAGAATGTCCCTTAAATAGAAGGACCAGTTCATCTTTGTCATTCAGCTGAAGGTACTCAGTCTTGGGCAGTATGACTTTTCTGCTCTGACCTATGGATCCAGCCAGAGAGCTGCAGGGAAGTAGAAACTTTCTACCCTGCCTTGAAGGAAAGGAAATGTAGCAAAGCGCAGAAGGAAAAGCTGTTGCCCTGGAAAACAGGCCTGGCTGCCTGTCCTCAGGCCACGTGAGCGCTCTGAATGTTCTATGAGCCACGATGATGGTGCATGCTCCCAGGACCTGCAGAAATGCTGGAGGTGGTATTAGAAAGTGGTGCTAAGTGTTTTTAACAATAACAACCTCTACAAGCCACGTAGGGTGTCTCTGGGTTAGCATGAACTGTCCATGTGTTTTTCCTCAATCAGCAATTTTACTACTAGGTCATCACTTTGGAAAAATATAAATCAAACCTTCTTCCCTTAATATTTATCACCTTATTTGGCTTTTTTAGGAACTGAAATTTGCATTCAGGGTAAGTTAAAAGGAACAATTTTGACAGTTTAAAATCTATCAGAATCTCACTTCATGCCAGGGTCTTGTTTGTTCTTTAAACAGAAGTCATTTTCAAACAAAAGTTAAAAAGATTTGATTCCAGAAACTAAAACAATAAAGTGAGGTTCTAATGATAAAAATACAATCTGGTTTCTAATTTCAGGCCAGAGTTAACCTTCAAGCTTTCCCTAGAAAATGATAAAGCTAAGGGGTCCTCTCCGGTGGCACTTTGGGGATACGTGGCGTGTGACACCACAGTGGAGGCTCTTAGAGCTCTTCTAGGGCAGTCTCTGCTGCCTCACCAGACATCAGGCAAGAGAGGGATCAACTTAGACTGAACTTTGCAGATCATCCTGTCTTTAGAGCTGAAAGCCCTCGATCGAGTACTTTCTGTGGTCCAGGAACCCTGAGACGGCTGGTCACCTTTCTCACGTCCCCTAACTCTTTAGCTCATTGTACAGTAGTCTCTATCTAATCTACTCCACAGACTTTTCCTTAAATTTCTTTTCTTGGGGCTCAGGAGATAGCTCAGTAGAATAAGCGCTTGCCTGGCAAGCACAAGGGCCTAAGTTCAGTCCCCAGTTCAGCAAAAAAAAAATAAATTAAATAAATAAATTTCTTTTCTTACCTATTCAGCAAAAGACAAAAATTGCAGAAGATAAAAGGGTTTAAATGATTGCTTTGCAGTCATGGCCTTGGGCTGGAAGGCAGTGGGCCTCACTTTTTTAAAAAGTGGTGAGGACAATCAGTGGTAACTGCTATATATATCTTTAAAGAAGATTCATTGTTATTGGCACCATTTACCCACACTCCACTTCCTCTTCACGCCCTTTCTTCCATAGTGCGTGGAGCAGAGCAGGAAAGCTTGTTTCCCCTTTTCAACCAGAGGAAATGTATTTGCAAGAAAAATGAACCTTAATAGCAAATTCCTCTTGCCGGATACTTTTCTTAAAGTATATTTTGCTGGGGAGGAGTTGTTTGTCTTGATGATCAAAATAATGAATGGGTGCTGTCAAAACTAGAAATAAAGGAAGGAAATTTAAAAATACACACATAATCAGAGAAGGTATTTTTTAAAATATACCTGGTACTGACACAAGCAGTGGCCATTTCCATGAGTCATATGAATCACACTGTAATTCTGTAGAGTTGCAGCAGCCGAGAACCTTCTAAGGGCCGTTTATGTAGCAAACACATTTCCTTTGTTGCTGAATGACAGCAACTCTCCTCCATTATGATTGTGAATTCATAAGAGAGCCATGATTTCATCTGTCCATCCATTCACAGATACTTGCAGATTTCTAATATGATGCAAGCACCCTGGAAACAAGGCTGGATTGGATGCTGTCTTTGTGGCTACAAAGTACCCTGAGCAAGAATAAGGAGTTCTACCAACCCAAGGGGAAAAAATAGGCCAAGGTTAAGAGTGTTGACCCTGGAGGACCAGGGAATTAGTCTCATCTGGGAGGCAGGGAATGCCTCCTGAGGACACTGTACTTATGCCAAGACATGAAGGCTGAATACAAATTGACAAGGCAAGACAGAAAGAAAGGATGCTTAGACAGAAGTAACAGCCTGTGAGAAGGTACCGAGATTGGGTATCACCTCCTTTGAGTGGCAGTGTACAAGAAAACCAGGGTAATACACTAGGGAGCAGAGGAGAGGGTGGTGTGAGTTGAGGATGCTGGGGAAGGAAGCAGGACAGAAATGGCCAGGGTTTGGCCTTCCTGGTCAAAAAAGAATCTTACCAAGGTTCTTTCACAGTGGCAGGACAGATGCAATTCTGTGAGCATCTGAGAAGCAAATGGACAAAGGAAAGTTCCTAGAGGTAACTCCCTGAAAGGCAGGGAAGAGATGGCATGTTCCACAAGAGTCTGGGCTATGGACCCCACAGAACTTGGTGATGGCTTACCTGTGGACCTGGAACTCCAATGCCAGCTATAATATTCCTATATTTCTAGTTTTGACAACATCCAGGCATTATTTTGATCATCAAAATAAACAACTCCTCCCCAGCAAAGTATACTTTTAAAAAAGCCTCCAGGGGCTTGGGAGATAGCTCAGTAGAGTAAGTGTTTGCTTGGCAAGCACAAGGGCCTGAGTTCAATCCCCAGTTCCACAAAAAAAAAGCCCCCAGGGCAGGCCAGCTTGGGGACATGTGAGCGGAGCTGTTGCACAGCTGAGCCCCATAGTTGGCTTAATGCTGTGAACCAGAGGTAACTCTGAATTCCCACTTGGCACTAGACAAATGAAATATAAGGCCGTTCCCAGGGAGAAAAACATGTCTTCCATATATTTTGTAAAATCACTTGGCTAATGGTAGGCACATGGACTCCATCCAAGGCCTACAGATTGTGTATCCACCCTACCAGGCAGAATAACTCAAGGCCCCACATCAGTGTAGAGGTGCCCATGAATGTCAAGCCTGGCCTGTGGGTAGAGTTCACATGAGCAGGGAGACATAGGAGACTTACAGTACACCAGTTCTACAGACACTGAAGGATATTTTAATAACATGGGCTTTGTGGTCACTGCCTGAGTGAAACAGAATTTCCTTCACCCAAGTTTCATTTAGTTTAATAAGTCAATCTAAACATTTCTAGAAGTTCAAGCCAAGACCAAATGGACCTGCTGCTTGGCAGAAAAGGACTTCTTAAAAATCATTAAGTTATGAAGAACTGTCTATAAGGTTTTATATAAAATTGCTATACAAAATTTCTTAGGCCCATACACTCTGGCCCAAATAATAATTGCTACTTTATCATGATATTAAAAATAATGGAAGTATATATGTATCATCATTCTGAGTGATCATTTCTTCAGTGGTGTTATCTTTGCTTACAATTCTATCCCTGGTACTGCAAAAAAAAGTATATATATATATATATATATATATATATATATATATATATTTACTTACAGCAGCAACTAATTATGAAAAAAATGGGAGTTTATTAAGCCCTTTCAAACATTTATAAGGATACATCTTCTGAAGTTTAATAGCATATTGGGAAGAGCTTTGATGTCATATAAGTTTCAATTCAAACCTAAGTTCTTCTTGGGCAAGGTGCTTAGCAAGCCAGAATCTGATATAATCAATCACTTGTATTTTCTAAAAAATGTTTTGCTACTAAAGGACAATTAAACACAAGTCCATAGGTATCTCTGCATGAATTTCCTAACAAAGTAAGCCTTTATCCTTTATGTTAGAAACTCAGCAGTTGGTCAAATCCAACAAGCCAGCTACTCTGTCCTGCATATGACAAAGGAATGAATGAATTGGCTCTGACCCTCAGAAGAGGTAAAGAAGGACTGAGGCAAGGAAGACCAGAGTGGAGAAAAGGTTCCATGAGATGTTGTCACTGAGGTGCTGCTGGAAGAGGCCCAAGGATGTATCCAGAGACACAGGATACTTGGTGAGCTTTTAAGACCTAACATATGTTTGCATTTCTTTGATGCAAGCCAATACAACCCTGAGTTTATGACAAAGATGAAGGGATAACATTTGTGTGGCAAGGTACACGTTCCTAGGGCTGCAGGGAAAAAGCATCACAAACTGAAAGGCGTAATGCAACAGAAATCCATTCTCTCATAGTTCAGGAGGCCAAACATCTGAAATTGGGGAACAAGCAGAGTTGGTTACTTTGGGGCATTTGAGGGTGATTCTGGTTCCTGCCTCCCTCCTGGTTTCTGAGTTTATGTCCATTCTGGATGCTTCTTGGCATCCAGTTCTGCTTCTAGAAGCCAACCTTTGCCCCATTGTCACCTGGTAGTCTCCTGGTGTGTATGTCCTTCTCACCCTGGGTCTTTACAAATTTCCCTTTTCTTATAAGGATACCAGTCACCTCATCTTAATTAATTATGTCTTCAAAAACCTCACTTTTACATTGGTTTACACTACAGCTACTGAGCATTAGGACTTCAGAATCTCTTTTCAGCTGGTAAAGGATATAATTCAATCCACAACAGACATAGTCGATAATGTGCAATTGGAGATGACCAACCAAGCTAATCCAGGCTTATGTGGTGGCCTTAGGAAATGTAGACGTTGCTACTGCAACATCAGAGCATCATATCTGTAACTTCTTAGCACACCAGTGTGGGAAGCCCTGCTACATAAATTCTCCATTCTACTTCCTACTTATCTCCCCAGCTCTGGTAAAGTTTAATTAAATACACTCACATACAGGCTGTGGACAGATTAAAGGTGCCATATCCCTGAAGCATCCTCAGATACAGGCAGATCCTGCCCGGGACTCAACTGTCCAAGTCAAACAGCAGGACATTAAGGTGGCAAAGCCTGACATCAAACAGCACGGAGGCTTATTCTTCTCATCTGGCTCCAAGCAACCATCTGAGAACAACTTGTCTCTCCACATGGGTGGACATGGGAGCATGTGTTGGCTGGAGTATCCTCATGTCTAGCACTGTAGTTCCACTATAAAGCAATAAAGTGGCTTCCGGACAGCAACCAGTCAGTTGTGTGAGCCAAATTAGAGAAGAGTCTGACATGCAGATCATGTTCCCTTTCAGTGCCTGATACTGACTCCTTGACCTCAAAGGCCAGGAGCTGGGCTCTGCCCTTGTTGATCCCACCTAGTAATATGACTTGGGATGCCCTGGCCTGGCCTCACTTGGCTGGCACCCACCTTCCTAACCTTTGCCTTAGTCCATTTTCTGTTGATATCACTGAATACTTGAGATGAGGTAATTTATAAAGAGAAGAAGTCTTTTGCCCATGGTTCTGGAGATGGCACCATTATCAAGGTGCCAACATCTGGTGAAGGCTTTCTTGGTGCATCAAAGCACAAGGAAGGCATCAGATGGCAAGACAGAGCAGGCATACTGTCTCGGATCTCTACCCCTTCTTATTAAGCTGCTCATGCCAACATGTGGGAGGGCCTCTTAATCCTATGACCTCTTCTAATCCTAATTACTATACCTTCCAAAGGGCCCACCTCCAAATACCACTAACATATGAGTTTGTTAACTAGGCTTCCAACAAATGAACTTTGAGGGACACATTCATACCACAGCAACCTCATGGCCTGTGTGCTCGGCTTTTTTGGCAAATTTCTCCAAATAAACAATTGCAGTCCATGTGGGCATAAGTGAGAGACACTAATTCAGTCTGAGGTAGAAGGGTGAAGAAAGGCTCTGAGAATAATGCAGAGAGTGGCAGAGGGGAGCTGCAGGCAAAGGGAGTGATGTCTTGGAGACCCAGGGCTTGAGAGTAGGGATTGTGTAGGGTTCTGAGGGTGCAAGGCCGGGGGTGAGTGTGTATGAGAAGCACAGTCCAGCAGGTTAATCTGCAGAGGAAATCAAGAACCAAAGCCAAAAGGGCCTCACGCTCTCTGACAAGGAAAGTGGACTGGATCCCAAAGCCTGTTGAGCCATTTGAGATTTTAGGCAGCAGTACAGCAGGACCTGATGCATATTTTACCAGGCTGGGTAAAGCAGCCAGTCAAAGGCTGGACAAGAGGGAAAACAAACACATAAAGAAGAAGAGTGAGGAAGCTGCTGAATCCTCTAGCTTGCTGAGGACCAGCACCAAAGCAGAGGTATAGCGGGGGGGAGGGGACTGCGAGATGGTTAAGAAATATGGTACACAGTCTGGGAGTAGGGAGTGAGGAGTAAAGAGTTTCTGCAGTGAAAGATAGCAGGACTTCCAAAGGGAAACCGTGTCTCCCAAAAGACATGTTTATAACCCCCAGTAACTGTGACTTTAGTTGGGACATGCTTTGTATTCACAGAATAAGTACAGGGCCACAAGAACTGAGTGCCACAGGGTAAATCCATGCTAATTCCAGACAAAAGAGGATTACCTTGAACTGGCTGGGGAGTTCAAGAATCTGGGGAGCTTGAGATTCTTCAATAATCTTGAAGAATATGTAGAAGCTAAATAAAAATGAGGACAAGAGGTCTTTAAGCCTTGAAGTCCCCTACCACCTGTCCTCTTCTTTTCATTTTTTCCCCAAATAAATCATCTTTTGCTAAACAAACAAACAAAAAGGAAAAGAACAGGTAGCGCTTTTTTTTTTAGGACAGGGTCTCATGTGTAGTTGAGGCTGGCCTTGAAGTCACTATATAGCTCAGGCTGGCCTGGAAATCATAGTAATCCTCCTGCCTCAGCCTCCCAAGTGCTGGGACGATAGGTGTGCAGCACCATGTCTGGCCTAAACATGATTTCTTCATCACCATGTAGTGTATACATCATGCTAGACACATTGATTACAGAATCTGTACTCTCTCCTTATCTTCGCCCTATTAGAAAATAGATTTTCATTAGGTAGTGACTTTCCCAAAGTCACATAACTGGGTAGTAGAAAAAAAAAAAAAAAATGAACACAAGTCCCAATGAGGCAAAAGCAACCTTGATTTTAATTTAGTCCACTGTATGTATGAGCTCCTGGGAGGAAACCAGGGTGTAAGGTATGTAGTAAGAGAACATTGCATGGACATGCATTACTGAATGGGAGTAGCCAGTGAAATCATGCAGGCGGGTCAGCTGTCTAGTGGTAGACATCACTGCATCTGGAATAAGGGAGCCTCTGACGATGAGCTAGTGGGGCCGTCCAATTTCTAGGTGTTAGTCCTAACACAGAGGGCTGGGAAACATGTGGAGGAAGAAAGGTATGCAAGCTACAGATTGGGTACTGTACTGTTAGTCAGCTTTCTACTGCTGTAATAAATATCTGAGATGATCAAAGAGAAAGATTTATTTGATTCATAGTTTTAGAGATCTCAGTCCATGGGAGGCTGGTCCGGTTGCATTTGGGCCTATGGTGAAGCAGCACATCATGGTGGGACCATGTGACAAAGGAAACTTCACTTCATGACTGAAATGGAAAAGAGGGAGAAATTGGAATCATGGAATATCCTTTAGAGCACACCTCTAATGACCTAAAGACCTCCCACTAGGCCCCACCTCTTAAAGGTTTCATCATCTCTCAATAATGCCTCTTCAGGGAACATTTCAGATCCAAACAATTGCAGGAGTTATATGATCTCCCCAATCTTTCAATGAGGATAATGGAGAGAGCCAAAGTATGTGTGTTGGTTCCATTCCAATCCCTGAATACTCATATACCTTCTGTGACTCAGGTTCTTACCTCTCAAAGGAAGAGAATAAAGCCCATTTGAGCCTTCTCACAATGTTTTTGGGAAACTACCAGGATAGTGCATGAGGGGATGTTATTATAAGCCTAGGAACATTGACAGGACTTGCTACTGGTGTCTCTGCATGTCTTTTACACGGTGATGGTTTTAGAATACAATAAGATAAAGTAGAAAAAAATAATGTAAAGAATGTCTTAAAAGACAAATGATTGAACCAGATTTGGGTGTTCTGGGCTTCTATGGTGTGGGGATCAAAGTGTGCGTGCAGGTGTGGTACATGTGTTTAAGTCCCTCAGGGCCTGGGTTTGGCCTTCACCTCTACAACAGAGCAGTGGGATAGATCTCAGTGAGCCTCCTGAGCTCTTTGAACTTAAACTTTCCCATCAGTACAAGAGGTACAATCAGTACTTCTTGTGAAGACTAAATGTGATCAAACATGCCAAGTACGTGATATGAGATACTCATTTACAATCTATTGTTATTATCACAGAATGAAACATTCTGCTTCTCCAGTTACCTTCTTTAACTAAGCTCTAACTAGATACTTCAGCTTTGCTTGTGTAGAGAAAAAAAAAAAAAAAGAGTAAGGATGCTATGCTCTTTTTTTTTGAGGGAGGAAAAACAACTGTCTTTGATAGCTTCCTCTGTGAATGTTTTTGTTTGAGTCTATATCCTGTTCCATTGGTAAAGCTATTTAGATTGTGAAGCTTTTGAAAGTTCCGCAGCATCTTTATTCCCCTCTGCTTTTTTTAAAATTAGTACACGTATGCAGTACATAATCACCACCTTCACCATGGGGAGCTGGTATGTATAGTTCTTTTTTCTAATCTTTCCATCCTATCTCCCTCCCCCTTCCAATGTAAACATGTTCTTCCTATTTCCCAATAGCTATATTCTGTTTGAGTCTTTATTTGTGCTTTGGTTTCTCACGCAACAGAAACAATTTGCTTGTTACTTGGACTTTAATGTCCCCAGGGCCAACCCAAAGGCCACCCAGCCTTTAGACCACTAGCAGCCAAGCTGTAATTGTTATGGCCCCGTCTGGTGCTTGCTGCCTGTCCTCCCTTGGCTTGCCAAGCTACCCATGAGTCAGCCTCCTAATCGTTCTATGTTTATCCCATGGAGAATAAGAGCAGCAAAACTATTTATCAAACTCAACATGACTTCGTAGCAATTAATGAATGAATAATTAGAGAGCACAGAAAACTCCTCGTAGATCTATTATTTTTATAGGAGCTCTCAAAAGGAAGAGATTCTTTATGAGCATCCTCAGGTGACTCAGAGTGGCTTATGATTTTGGCCTCTGGCTGGCTTTGCCTCCATCCTCTCTGAAACAAAGTCGTGAACTTCCCAGTCAGAGGCACATGGCCTAGGATGCAGCGTGGCAGTGCCAAATGGAGACCGTGAAGCTTCCAGTTTAATTAACCAAGACTGCCAGTTAAATTTCAATTTTGGATAAATGATAAAAAAATTATACATCATTATCTGAAATTCAAATTGAACTCAATAACTTCTCATTTCTTTCTGTTCTAAATCCAGCGATCCTAGAGACCCAGTACTGGCTAGTGCCCTCTCAGGACTATGAAGCATGACTAACTCCTTCCTCTCAGAACACAGTAATTAATACTGATATTTTTAACAGTGGCATGCAATGCTGCTCCCGAAGTATGTAACACTCCCTGTAACACAGATTTCTTTTCATGGAGTGCTCACCTACTTCTGCCTTCTATAGTTGTAACCCTACATGTCAGACTATGTTGACCCTACGTGTCTGTATAGGGCAAAATTTAGTGTTTAGTTCTAGAACTTAGTGATGAAAAATATATTTGAGAAAAATTGAAACTCATATCCTGTTAGAGACAGGAACTTATACTATTTATGTTTTTCAAGTTCAAAAAGCACTCAACAGTGGTAATTTCCTGTAGTTTGAGTCATTCACACATTCTTGCTGGTCAAGAAAGGAGAATCAAGAGCAGGCTGTGTGTCCTGACCAGCCCCTTCCGAGAGCCCGGCTGGGGTCAGCCTCAGGACAGTCACTAGGTCTCATCTCTGCTAGGGAATTAAGGCCTTTATGACAAACCTCAGTCTAATTCACGCATTTCCCCATGTGGTACGTGTTTGCCTACTGACTTCAACAGAGGGCCTTGATTTTTTGCACAATGCTCTGTCAAATTTTGACTGCAGATTTGGGTACTGACTGAATAACTTGGTAAAACTAAACCCAAAAGAGAAAAAAAAAACCTTTTAAAAAACATTGAAAGCTCTGGAGAGTGATCAAAAGCAGGCTTAAATTGGAGTGGTACTTACTTTCCTTTTTTTTTTTTTTTTTTTTTT